>CAAKMY010042586.1:0-21215 GCA_901111285.1 Corrigiola litoralis
CCCCCCCTCCTCCACACAGCCTAAGCTTAGATTTTTAGCTTTCTACTTCAGAACATCTCACTAGTTGGAAATTACTCTTTGTAATTTGAGTTAAGACCACTACATATGACACATACATAGAAGGCCAAATACAATGTGTCTGAAGCCAAAGTATCACAAATACAATTGCACCCTCGTCCAGACTATCAGTAGGAAACTATAACCACTGTTCCTCATTCAGACCAGTGCAAGGACAATATGTCTTCAAAGATGGAATCACACACATTGAGAGCTCTCAACTAAGATCAAGTTTAGTCATTTGTAAACCTATGAAAAAGTCTCAAGGTCCTATCTGTTAGAATAACAAATTCCTATTCTCACTAATAGTCTTTAAGCAGCAGTTCCGCCATCCCGTTTCTATGTTATCTACATCCATGCTACAGTAATAGAATAAGTTCTGAAGCCAAAACTATTTCCTGATACAGGACAGCTGAAGTTTCAAGCTAGTAGAAGCCATCTACAAACTTAAGATCACCAAACTATTTCAAGTTTCCTCCCACCATCACTTTTCTACCACTAACTATAGCTAGTACAAGCCATGTTCAAATCCAAAAGCACCAAACCATTTCAAGTTTTTTACCACCATCACTTTTCTCCGCTAAGTATAGGTCTATAGCTAGTACTAAGATCATGACTAGTTCCATCATTAATGTTCCAGATATGTACATGTCCAAGGTTCCCTTCTTATCTCTTATTATTGAGCCTAAATTTATATAACAACTCAAGATTTTTATCAAATGGGTTTCCTAAATATTAACATACAACTGAAATCAGCCAATGTGACCACAGGGGTGTCCAAATTCCAATGTTATTCCAGTTGTAAGAATAACAAACTAAATAAATAGCACCCAATATAAAATGGGCATCAATCACCCAACAAATTAGCACTAAGATCAACTAGTTCCATCCTCACTTTTCTACTACTAACTATACCTACTACTAAGATCATAACTGGAGTCATCATCACTTTTCTACCACTAGCTATAGCTAGTACTAAGATCATAATTAGTTACATCATCAATGTCAAGATTCCTTTTTTACTTATCTTAACATTGGGCCTAAATTTACATAACAACTTCAAAAATTTTATCTACTGGGTATCCAAATTATTGAATAAAACCAATGTGATCAAAGGGGTGTCCAATGTTATTCTAACTCAAAGAATGACAAGACAATAAAAACTATCCAATATGAGAATGGGCATAAATTACCCAACAAATTAGTATAGCCAATATAAAAGATTAGCACAAAGATACAACAAATTAGTATGAAATATTGGAAGATAAAGGTTGACTTACAGAAATACAATGGTGGCATCTCAAAGCAAATGACATGGTGGTGATATCTTTGTTTGTCCCACTAAAATGGATTTCTTTGACGAACTTGGCAAACAATTTATGTGTCTATTTCTGTTTGTTTGTCTCCCTTTTTTAAGTGTCACTTGCTTTCTATATTTGTTGGCTCTTTCTCAGCCGCCAAAATTAAAAGTCTATGCCTTGCCTTCATGAGTGTATTTAGTTGAATTGATTTGGGTTTGTGGCCTTTCAAAAAAAAAAAAGAAAAGATTTGGGTTTGTGGTTGTTTATTTATTTATTTAAAACTTTTAAAATTTTGTGGATTTGGTATATAAGGATTCGAATATAGGACATTTTGGATCGATTTGTACTTTTAATTATTGTTGCAATCTTGCTCATTAGCTGTGGTGGAAATTTGTCAAAGTAATTAACAACTTAACAATGACTTTTTTTATTGGTAAATTCAACAACTATAATCCAACATAGATTATGTCTCATTTTAGTTTTGAACAATGTGCCACATTGTTGCAATGAAGGTTATAATTTCGAACATCAAGAGGAAACCAAGGTGATCTCTTATGATAAATATCGTTAAGTTGATGTAGTTTGATCACCTTTGCGAGAGCTGTTGAAGTTGGTTTTAATGAATTTATTTTCCGGAGCCGACCATTTAACGAGGGTTGAGTGAGGAGTACTTGATGGAGTGAGGAAATTGTTGTCATTTAAATGAATGTTTGAAACTAACTCAGATCGAGCATGTAATTCTTTGTAGCAATATTCCTTAACGCTAGAGACATTCTATCCTAAGTTTGTAGCAATATTCCAAACTCTTTGAAATGGTGACAAAAGGGAGGAAAATGGCAAGTTGCACGCGAGACAAGTTCTTGTAAAAAGGCCATTATCCTAGGGTTACTAAATAAAAATATTTACTCAAATTAATTATGAACACGCTTTAATATAGTTTCTTTAGTAATGGTTCTAATAGTTAGATTAGAGTCAAAAGTTGAAAGACTATGATCAATCCAATGAAATCAACATTGATGGATGTTTCTGAAAAATTCACCACACTATAATTTTGTTAGAAATAATCAAGACACTATAGTTCTTATTTTCCTTTATTTTTAAAACAATTTGCAAAATATAGTTATAATTATTCCCACTCAAGTAGTCAACCAGTAACTTAGAACCAACCAAGAAAGGAAGATAAGAGACCATGGGGGAACAAAACAGAGCAAGTGAGGAAGAAGAAGCAAGAAAATCCTGATCAATGGCAATGGAGTTACTTAAACTTCACCTTTCACCTCCCAACTTACATCAACCCAACAAAGCACCCCATTTCTCAAAACCAAGCATTCCTACAAACACAATATCTCTCACACTTTCTCCTCACTCTTTACTCACCAAAAGAAACCTAAACATCTCACTGATCACCCTCATTGTATCACTTTCCTTACCATTCAACACTCCTACTTCATTGGCAAATGATGCTGAAAAGAAATGTGTTGATGAACTTGAAAGATATAATGATTCCAGTGAGGGCTTTACTCTTCTTGTACCATGCTCATACACTAAGGTAAAAAATATTGCTCCTTTATTTTGTGTGTGTTGTATTGCAAGAGACGGTATAAACGTCGCAAATTGAGTTAAATTGGTCACTTTTCATTAACACTATATTATAAGTGAACACCTTTAAGCTAATCAATGATCACTTCAAGACCATCTAATTTTAAGTCTTATACAAGTGTTGTTTTGTCTTTGATACACTAAGATAGAAAATATTGCAACCATACGTTGTTTGTTTTGTTATTAAAAGAGACTGTATAAAAGTCGTAAATTGAGTTGAAGTGGTCACTTTTTGTTAACACTGTATCATATGTGAACATTTTTAAGCTAAACAGTGATCACTTTAAGACCGTCTAGTTTTACGTCTTATACAAGTGTTGTTTCGTGTTTGTTATGTTGGAATTTTGATGGAAAACTGTGTGTTATTGTGAAGGTGGATAAAGCAGGAGCAACTTTGTTGTTTGAGGAGGTGAATAAAGGTGCAAATAATGTAGGTGTTGTGGTGACTCCAGTTAGGCTTGCAAGTCTTACAGATTTTGGGACTCCTCAGTTTGTGGCTGATAAGCTTATCCAAGCTGAGAAACGCAAGGTAAAGTCTGATCTTTGTTGCAAATGTTGTTTAATTGTCTTCTTTTAATTATCTGCCGCTTTTTGTTTATGTTTGATGATTTGGGAATGTAGTGTTTGATTTAGAAATGATCAAACAATGAGGAGTAACTAGTTTAGACCCCGTGCCATGATGGCACGGTTTGATAGTTTTTATCTTATAATGATTAATAATAGTAAAATAATTTAATACACTTTTTATACTTCTATATAGTCATATAGTTAAATAGTTGTAAAAATGCTCAATTGGTATATGTTTTTTTTTTTTTTTTACAACATGAAAACCCGCAACTGCTACTTTTTAGGTGCACACTGGATAAACACCAGCCCATGACCCTAACCGACAAAGGACCACATAGAGGATAGACAGATGAAACTGACTGGCTCGACCCATGAGGCAAGCGGGGCGGATCACTCTCATCCTTACCTTAAAGATCCCATAAGCTACCTCTATCACAAACTCAAGCGGCCCAAAGACAATAAGGCATAATAACAACCAAAGCTACTACTCGATGAGGCTCGATCTCAAGATCGGCAAAGAGGACATAGTGGGGGACCTCTTACCAAATGAGTCACTCATGTTTGGCGTACATGTAGATTTTGAATAGAGATAAAATGTAACAATATGATGCTATATATGTACAAAAAGAAAAGGGGGCACAAATTAGCGAAAATCAATGTGATATAGGAGGCGTAAAATTAAAATGGCTTAATACTTCAATAGTTTATTGAATTGGTACTCTTTTTTCTTCAATAATAGCATTTAATTTCAATAAAAAATATGAAGATAAATATATTCATTAGTTACATTTTTCTAATGAAATCATTTAGTAAGTTTTATAAATTACGATAGTTAGTACATAACAAAAAAGCAAAAGTAATTATGTGTCGTTAGTTCAATTGGGTAATCTTGAATATTTTGTAGAGATTTTAATAACTAAGTAAAAATCTAAACAAATTACTATTCAAAGATATTATAAGAGTGCATAATTGATAAGATTCAATATTGTTAGTGAACTGACCTCCCTTAAAGCAGGAAAGTATATCACACATTACATTGGGATACATTTCCATAGATATTTGGCGTTTATTTTTGTCAGTAGAGAATATATGTATTATATGATAGAGATAAATTAGGAAGATTGAGGAATATAAGGAAATGTTAAAGAAATGGTTTTTTTAAAAAGAAAATTGTTTAAATTTTATGGTATTGACACATGGCGCATTCGTTTATTGTATTAGTATATATTATAGATGATTGACTTTTGTTAGAGGTGTTGTTTTATTGGCCTTTTTTGCTTAACCCAAATTATCAAAAGAGACGAAATTAGACCACTTAAAACCGTAGTTTTATTGAGTTAAAATGGTCACTTTTTATTAAAAGTGTAATTAAAGTAAGCACTTGAAGCCAAAAAGTGACCACTTTGAGACCGTCTAATTCTAATTTTAACTTAGTGGTAGATGGTCTCATACAAGAGAGTCTGTTTGTTTAATGAGTTAAAAGTTTGTTAAGTAGAAATTGTAGTGGTTAGTGTTAATTATTGGGTCAATAAGGACCAAAGGGTATTCAATGGGAATTGGATATGATATCAATTGTAAGAAAAAGATTAGTCAAAGTTTACAAAAAAACCTACTTGTAGTTTTCTGGCTATTATTTCATTTTGATCATTGTAGTGGCCATTTGGATGTTCTCAAGAAGGGAAGTATAGACTGCAGAGTGTTAATCTTGAAAATAGCAGAAAACTAAAAAGGTCTTCTGCAAGACTATCCCATTTAGAAAGTGAAATAAAGGAAAGAAATTGAATAGGATTTAGGTGCTTCCTTGAAAACTGGAGGAGGGATGTGGGTTGGATATTCTGTTTTAACGACATCAAGTGAAGAAGTTTAAGCTTGAATGTTTTCGGATTGGTAGTTCATTGTTCTAGTTGTTTGTGAACATAAAATAGAGCCTTGAGGCAATATGGGAAATGGCTTTGTTTTAAGCGTGATTATACAAAGAAACTGCCTAGTTTAACAAGTGAGGGAATAGAAAGGACTTTGGAAGTCGATCTCAATTCAGTGACTTATGCAATAATGTGGGACAAGATAGTAACATATGGACTCTGAATATTGTTATGAGATACACTTTCTTGGTGGTCTAAAATCCTGTCAGAATAGTTGCTGTCTCGCTGGTCTCTGATATATTGTGGCCTAACATTTGACATTCCGGACCTTAACCCTGCCTTGACAGGTTATTTTGATTTCTAGTGTTGGTTTATCTAGATCCTTCTAAGTTCTAAGGACATCCGAGAAAGCAGGCCAGGAATGTGAGATCACTTAATGATGGATGATTGGATAATCTCTATGGCATGTCCTAGTTGAGGGATTAGTTTTCCTTCTCCTATTAAGTTCATTTTTTTGGTTGTGGCTGAGTAAGATTGCCTCTCGAGAATCGGTCAATGAATCGAAGTTGTATAGATTCAAACTGATCGTCGTTCAGAAACCTTTAGGGCTCAATACTTGCAGCAAATGATCACACTGACTTATGCTAGACCACTTAGGGGCTACAAGTAGCGGAGAAAGACGCATTGAAACCTTTTCTTTTCAAATTGCTGTTCATTTTAAGGCTTTTGGTTATAAAATTTTGAGTCTTTTCACCTCGCCTTGCAAAATTTTCCAAGCAATCATACACACATCTAGCTAACATGTATCTGGCGCTGTTGGTGACCTTAGAGGCCTAGACAAACCAGCTATTTATTTTGCTCGGTCAACATTTAACAGGCATGGTAACGATCAAGAGGCATAGGTTTTGCAGTGCTTTCATGAAGGCTAATGTTTGTTTGGGCATATTTCCGGTGTAAAAGAAGTCTCTCACAAAACTCACGCAGGAAGTGCTTCAGTTCGTGAGCAAGTTTCCGAGTAGTTATGTGTATCTGTACAATGTACATAGGTAGTGTCAGACACAAACAGAACTAGAATAGGGCATTGCTTTCTCTAGGGGACTAGATATAACACCGCCATCTTTTGGATGATCTCGCTTGGCGTTTGTCGCTTCTTCCTAGTCTAACCCTTTACTTAGTGTGAAGAATTCCAACCCATAAGTGTCACATGTGAGTGTCCCACATTGATAAAATAGAGGAGAGGGTTTCCATCTTATAAATCAAGGAGTCACTCCATCTATCACCAATTGGTTTTAGGATGGAAATTCACTTGGGGTATTTGGTGGACTCTCTCTCCTTCTTGTGGGTGTGGCTCACGCCCATTATGAAATTTAACACTTAGGTATTGCATTCCCACATGCAATAATTTTGGGTTTCATTTTGGATTGTTATTCTGATGTAGGAAAGCACAAAGGACGCTGAAGTCATAGGAGTCGCACAAAGATCTGGCATTGGTGGCTTGCCAGTATATGAGTTTGAATATGTAGTTGATAGTACAAGAGGAGGACTGAAAAGGATATTCTCAGCTGCCTTTGTCTCTGAAAAAAGACTTTACTTGTTGAACATCTCTCATGTTGACAAGCCTGAAAGTCCTCTGGACAGCCAGACGAGGGGAATGTTGGAACAGGTTCTTCATTCGTTTGATGCTGCACCCTTGTTACAAAACTCACTATAAAATGCTGTTCTTACATTCTTTGTCCTATGCTAGTCTGAGCAAGTTAGTCTTGATCAACAGATTGTCAATATGATCAGCTTTCCATTTAGCAAAGATTTTTTTGCTCCTCTCCCCTACAAGAAACCACAAGATGAAATTAAATGCTGGCCTAGTTCTAGAGTACGATTGATCAAGGAAGGCTTTTGGAAATGTGACTCATATGAGAAAGTGTAAACTTATTGTCACGATCTTTAATTGCTCTTCTTCTTAGTTCTTACCCTTTTGTTATCTGTATACTTGGCAACACACATAATTAAGTAGCTCTAATGCAATTTTTCTACATGGTTCAATAACTTTAAACTGTCATTTTCCTAAGGAGTAGATAAGCAAAGAACAAGGGAATAGTACTGGGATAATTAGTGAAAGGCAAGGGGGGCAAATTATTGCATTTGACATTTGACAACTTCCGATTCAGTTCTTCAAGATATCATTGATGATCAACGCACCATCTTGACCCGATGACCTCTGCTATCAATATACTAGAATATACTCTATGCATGTGATGCTGGCAAGTGGCGAGTCCACAAGATGTATATGGAGTACTTCCTTGATTCAATGATTCGCTTATCATTTTTAATTAGCTGAAGACAAAATGACGATAGTTGTTGCAAAATATGGCCATATCCCTTATGTAAAATTCTTAGACTATGGATCCCTGGTCACATTATTATATTATGGATCCCTGATCATTATGTTATATGAATCTTCTTCTCTTAGGAGTGACAAAAGCAATAGATCTTCTCATTTGTTCGAAAAACAACCGAAAAAAAAAACACCAAGTCTCTCTTGAGTTCATATAACAACATGAATATGGGTCCATAGCATAATTACACCCATTTGTTTGAGTGTTGTATTCGAATCAACTACTCCATAACTCTACTGTATCATATTATCAACTCTTGACAACAACGTGCAAATTGATAGGAAAAATCAGTACAAAAATGGAAACATGTTGCACACGCTAGGATACTAAATACTTGAACAAGTTTTGTTTGTAGTGAACATAGCTGTAGTTGTGCTATCTGGCTTCAAATATTGTTGTCAATTGAATTGTGTGAAAATAACTAAAATAGATACTGAGAAAAAATGAATGAATTGCGTAGGGAAAATAAAACCCATTACCGCTACCTATCCCCTCAATTTCTTTGACTTGGCAAGATAGGCACCTCTTGAATCCCAGCCCCTTGGATCATTGACCGACAATGAGTTGAATCCATTTCTATATAATGCCAACATGCTTTGGATGATGGTCTATGTATATACGGAGTACTCCGTACTATATTGCGGTGAATTGCATATCTCAAAGATTGCTAGTCTAATACGGAGTATCACCGAGAACCTTCATAAGTTAAATGTGTCAAAAGTAAAAGTGTATGATGACCATTAGGTAGAAATGTAAAACTAGAAAAACAAAGTATGGATTTTTCTATAAGATCATTGCAACCTGATCATAGAGAGATGTTTAATATAGAAGACGAATACTTGAAAAATCTCAATCTTTACACACTCCTATTCTAGAAAACCAATACACCTCTCTAATTGCAATTTGAAAGCTCTTCCAACAAAAGCCATTTTGTTAAATTGATCTCTACTCCGTAATTCACTATGTATTCACAAAATATTGATTTAACTCTTAGAGGTACACACTACTTATATACATTAAATTTATCTAATACTCCGTAGTAGTTTATACTACATGAGAAGGCACAAGACCAAAAAAAATTTGTAAACACTTCAAACAATCAAATATTTATAAACCAAATTTCACTAAAGTAAAATCTTTGGAATTTTTTCTTGTTCCCATATTAAAATAAATTTGGATTTTTCTACCTGTTACCTATGTCATTACCAGGTCAAGTCACCAACAATTTACCAAAGTAATCCTATCACTCACTTTTGGACTCTTTACCTCTTAATCCTCATTATTACTTCGTACTTAGCCACTTTCTACGTTATGAAAATGGTCATTAACGACTTAAGTAGCCACTTTCTTCTTCAAGTAAATGGTCAAGTACTCAATTACCAACTCACATACTTAATAATCACTATATATTCCTATGCATAGATTGATTGGCCGTTAAAACAAGATTGTCAAAAGAAGCCAAAACAACAACGACATTTCAAATTTGGCAACAGTGGGAACACCCTCCTCTTTCTTACTCTTCCCAAAGATTCAGAAAACATTACTATATAGTATTATGTTGGTCCAAAATTATTTGCATTAGTCAACTCTGCTTGCATACTCGCGTATGGTGTCTCCTTCTCATCTCTTTTCTCAACTCAACATACCCACTTCAGATTCAGCAACTTAAGCTTGTTATATAAATTCTTGAAGAAACAAAACCTTGCTTCAATGGGAAGTAACCAAGAAATGGACTCAGGAGAGAAGAGGCTCAATGAGCTTGGTTACAAGCAAGAACTTAGAAGAGAAATGGTAACTTTTAGTATTGGTTTTGCATGTGTGATGTATGGTTGTAGATTATGGCATTATGTACTGAAGTTTGTCTTTTCTTGAGTGCAGACTTTGTTCAAGACACTTGCAATATCGTTTTCTACGATGACACTCTTTACTGGGATAACTCCCTTGTATGGTTCAAGTATGCAATATGCTGGGCCTGCTAGTCTTGTATGGGGATGGGTTGTTGTTTCTTTTTTCACTTGGTTTGTTGGTGTTGCCATGGCTGAGATTTGCTCTTCCTTTCCGGTTTGTTAATCTTGATGCTCTTTCTTTGTGTTTTCACAATCATCACCTCTTGTTCCTGTACTTGAATTTTGATTACTTCTGTAATGGTAAACTCTAGTCTTATCCTAATATGCCTCCTCATACGGTCATACCTTGTGCTTAAGTATTCCAATGTTTGCGAGGGAGGGACACCCATGATTCGAACACCTGCTCTGATCCCCTGTGAGATAACTAACGCAAACAAAAATCTATTTAGATGGTTGAGGTCTATTCAATAATTATATCCTGATAGATAGTCTGGAAAGTTTAAGGGTGAAGTTGGGCAATTGGCGGGATCCACAGTAGGTGGTTGTTAAAGTTTCAGTTTTGAGGTTTTGAACCGAGTTTTGACTGATGTTATTTCCGGACAAAAAATAGACACTCAAATGATCCTATTGGTAGAGCTCTGGAATAATTCTATTAGCCAAATTCTGTAGGTTGTTTCCTGCAGATCAATTTGCATAAAAGGTGCTAAAGGAAGCTCAAATTATAGGAAAACATAGTTCTAATTGTGGAATTCAGTAGGGAACTTGGGGTGACTGATTTCCACCATATCAGATTGGTGTGTGAATGAGTGATCGAGTTGGCTGTGTTAGCGCATGAACAATACACCAGGAATTCATGCTATGACTGCAAAACATAGTTGCTATTATCTACATGATTAATTTATTTTGTGTTTCTACTTTTCTTCCAGATGGTGTAGATAAATAGACAGGAACCTTGACTACCCTCTCCCCCAACCCTCTTGACTCATGAGAAGGGAAATGTGCCAACTAAGTATCTCTACAACCTCTGCATTCGGCATAGATTATTGTGCCAGAGTAGATATCGAATGAGAGATTACATATCCATAGAATCTTTCCACCTATAATTATCTGTCTCTAAGTTTCCTGCCTTGTTTTTGATAGTTATGGCGCTAACTTTATTCTGATCATAATGCAGACTACTGGGTCTCTTTATTTTTGGGCTGCGCATTTAGCTGGCCCTAAATGGGGTCCATTTGCGTCTTGGTGCTGTGCATGGCTCGAGACAATAGGCCTGATCGCTGGTATAGGTACTCAGGTCAGTGGATGGTTTCGAAACTTAAGCACTACCCTTATCATAATGGATAAGTTAACATTATCTCCATACTTTGATTTGTAGGCTTATGCAGGATCACAAGTCATGCAAAGTATCATTTTGCTTTGCACTGGAACAAACAAGGATGGAGGATACTTTGCTCCAAAATGGTTATTTTTATGCATGTACATAGGACTGACAATCATATGGGCAGTGCTCAACACGTTTGCCTTGGAAGTCATTGCCTTCATTGACATGATATCAATATGGTGGCAGGTAATGCTCACCGTTTTTAAGTACACATGAATAAGTTCATCAAATTGCATTACAACTGTACTTGTATGTATTTTATCATGTGATTTTTGCTCAAGGCTGGCAAGCCTGATCCTAGCTTTTCTCATCTAGATGATAGGTGGTACAGTTATTGTAATTATGCTTCCTCTGGTGGCTCTGACTACAAAACCGGCCTCATTTGTCTTCTCTCATTTTGAAATGGCAACCTCAACCGGCATATCAGATAAAGCGTATGCTGTCGTCTTATCCCTGCTTGTCAGTCAGTATTCACTGTATGGATATGATGCTGCAGCACATCTGACAGAGGAGACTAAAGGAGCAGACAAGAATGGACCAATCGCAATCCTTTCCAGTTTGGGGATCATTTCTGTGTTTGGATGGGCATATATCCTGGCCCTCACCTTCAGCATTCAGGTACTTGCAGTCGCTGATATTTTTTCCAGAATCTAAGGTTTATTGGTGTACCTGAGTGCTAACTCTATTCTTGTATCTCAAGAGGCAACTTCTGAATTTCAAAAGTTCTAACCCCCGGCTCCCCCAGAAGAAAAGAAAAGAGAATAAAGAAATTAAAACAATATGCAAAGATGTAAATGATTTAAACCGCATTAATACTTTTAAGAGAGGAGTCGCCTCTTTAAAGCTGATATTATATTAATAATCTGCGAACAACTTGACTGAGGGAGAAACTTGAGTCCCCAACTTAAGTTCCTGGTTCAATTCTGATGTTATATATGCTGACATGAACTCTGCATCCTATCATTCAGGATTTCAACTATCTATATGATCCAAACAATGAGACAGCAGGAGCATTTGTGCCAGCTCAAATACTTTATGATGCATTTCATGGAAGATACCACAATGCTACTGGGGCAATTGTACTGCTCTTCATAATTTGGGGGTCATTCTTCTTCGGTGGACTTTCTATCACTACAAGTGCAGCCAGAGTTGTAAGTGAAACAAGTTTACTCCAGAAGCTAAAGTTTGAATTCTTAAATTTCATTAACAGGGAGAAACTCTCAGTTGCAGTTTTAGTAGATGAAGTTCAGACGTGCTTTTCTTTGTTAGTAGTGCTCTAACTAGCTAAGAATACTGTCATATCGAGGGCTCGTCTTATTTTTCAGTATAGAACATGTTGCTTGTTTTCACATTCTCTTGACCTCTCCCTATATTCCATATTCTTCGGAGTTTATGTTTAGGATTCTCATTTATTCATATTGCTCATCAGGTATATGCTTTATCTAGAGATAGCGGAGTTCCATTTTCGTCAGTATGGCGCAAAGTGCACCCAAAGCATAAAGTTCCTGCAAATGCAGTGTGGCTCTGTGCAGCAATTTGCATTCTTCTTGGGCTGCCAATACTGAAGGTAAATGTTGTCTTCACAGCCATTACCTCGATCTGTACAATCGGATGGGTTGGTGGCTATGCAGTTCCCATCTTCGCGAGAATGGTAATGCGAGAGAAGGACTTCAATCCTGGGCCATTTTATCTGGGAAGGGCAAGCAGGCCAGTATGCTTGATTGCATTTTTATGGATTTGCTATACGTGCGCTGTGTTTCTCTTACCCACATACTATCCGATCACATGGAGCACTTTCAATTATGCACCAGCAGCTTTAGGAATCTCTTTGGGTCTGATCATGTTATGGTGGGTTGTAGATGCCAGGAGATGGTTTAAGGGACCTGTTAGGAACATTGATGGCCAGAATGGCAAAGTTTGAACTTTTTCATTTTTACCCTTTCAAAGGCAATACTGAGTCAAGCTCACTTTTACACATAGTGCACCACCATTTCTACTGACATATTCTGTCGTTACATCATTCTGTAATTCGAAAGGTAGTTATATAAAGTTGTTACTTGAAAAAAGATCGCTCACTTTATCTTGTCTTGTTTTTGCAACTAGAAAACACCGACTGAGTGTCAGATTGCTGTGCCATTGTTAGCTGTTTGTATGTTCATCCCCTTGGAGCAATCCGAGCACCTAGTTATGGGCTTCCAAAATTGCACTTCTACAGTACGCAACAATGCACAGCATAACAAACTTCACATTCTTCGATTTCCATTATAATAGACTATGGAGGATCCGTATCTTGGACCAATGTAGAGCTAGAACTTCTTTCTTAAATTTTACTAGTAACTTTTAACTATTAGGCTATGAGGCTTTTGCAACTTGCGCTGTAGTTTATTACTTGTGAATGTTGTCCTTTGTTCTTATAACCGACATTGCTCTTTCCTAGTACTGTTCTGGTAATTTTGCATGCAAAAGTGGAAATGTTCGTGGGTCAAAAGTTAAAACTTCATCATATAAGATAGTTGGGGATTGTGCTCTTAGTCACTTTTGTACAAATTTTAAGGAACCATTTCACCGCCCAGAAAACCTGAAGGGAACTGATGAAATGGCTGCACCTGTGATCTCAGTTCTCTGACCTCCTCTATCCACAGGCTGTAGCTTGAATTTTTAGAGAGGACATCAGATGAAACCTCCTTACTTTCTATCAATTGTTTAGCATATAGCTCGAAAGCATCAATACCCTGCCATAATTGAGCCAAATTGCTTGTGTTCCCCTCGGTCCTGATCTTCTCAAGCAACTCCCTGGCTTCCTCCACGCGTGCCCAAAAGCATGAATCTTGTGTTAAACTCGCGAACTTGCTCCTCTTGCTTTCTTTTTCAACCACGTTCCTCTCTTGCCACCACTTGTTAAAAATCTTATGCCTTCTCTCCCTCCCGTTTCTTAGGTAATGTCCCTTCCTTAGGTGCTCTCCACTTCTGTAATACTCTGCGATATCAAGCGGCTCTACAAGAAGTTGATAGAAGTGGGAAGCATTCACATACTTCTGCCGCTTGTGAAAATCATGAGGTAGTTCGTTGTTCTCGATCATATTGATCAAAGTATCCCAAAAACTACCTAGCTTGATTCTAAACATGTTGACTTGGTTGTCTCTCTTTGATGCTTGTCTTAGCTTGAAAGAGTCATAGTATCCCATCTGACTGTCAGATTTATCGCAACATGATTTATACCACTCTATCTGGGCTCTGTGAGGTGTTATTTTGGCAAGACTGATGGCTAGTCTAGCACTATTGAGATTAGGAGTCAGACCAATCTTCTTCGCCATCTTTAGACAGTCTTTGGCTCGTCCAGCAACTAAATCCTGCAAAATCCACGAGAAATGAGTTATAAAACAAAACCATTAAGTCTTTCCTGCAGAACAATACTATGCTAGGATATTACTAATATACGTATCAGGATACAGGCTCTCTTGTAAAACTATACTCGAAAACTGCGACTTAGGGAGTCAGGTTCCTGACTCTCTTTGGTCACAGGCACTCCTTATTTAGTTCAGCTAGTCTTGTAGCTTGATTAATGCCACCTGCCTATCGATAAGTCAAGCTCAGAAACAAAAACAGTACAGAAGCAAGGGAAACATCAATTACCGGGCTTGTTAATCCTGAAGACTCCAATGCAAGTGCTAACCCTGCTTCATAGCTCGACAAAGTAGCATCGTGTCCCATAAAACCTTTGCTCAGCATAAACTGGAAAGAGACTCTCTCCACACAGTTACCGTACCTCAGATGATCCTCGTGACATGAACCTGGATTCCCCATAGCAAGCATCAAATACAGCAACCTGACCACAGACAAAGCATTATCTATACAAACTGCCCCTTCATCTGTACAGAACAAGTAACTCCCGAAAGGCCAAAACAAGCCTGATGTCTCTGTACTTTCTGCTGTAACATTTGCAGCTGCCTCGGTATAAGCCAGTACCAAAGAAAACAACTGACCCTTCATTTCTTCAGTCATATGGGGGGCTACTTGCCCAAATTGAGTGGTCGCCGATAACTGAATATACTGAAGCAGGAAAGTTAGCTGGCTGTTAACGGACTCCAGAGGCGCAAAGAGAAGCCTAGGAACGATGTCGTGTTTCAGCACCACATGGCAAAAGTTCCCTGCCCATCTTGGTTGTAGGAGTGATTTTGAGAGAGATTTGTTGCCTAGCAGCGGTGAACCAAAGGTGATACAGAGAACTTGTGGAGGTGAAGGAATGGTTTGGAGGTAAGATAGCAGCCATAATGTTGTCAATGATGCAATTGCTCCCCCTATGGAATGTCCTGTGATTACTATAGACTTGCTCTTCTCAAGTAGCGTTTTCACCTGTATTTTAAAAATAGATGACGGTAAATCGTCTGCTTTCTACGATTCGAGCAATCTTGTCAGTACTGACTAATTGGCAGTAGTCACCACAATTTTGGTCACTTTCACAGTAAACATGTCCAAGATTTTTTACCATAATGTCGCCGTGCCAATATGTATTGGAAGGTGTCTAACACTACATATCAGAAAACCTTACTCAAATTTTGATGAATTTATTCAGTGTCTTTGAATCCTATCCTGGTGTGTCTTTAAAATTCTACTCTGGTGAGTTCAACTTCAAGTAGCAGATGAAATTCTCCATTAAATGAGATAAACCTAAGCTTCAATTGTAGAAATAAATCGCGTTGTTAGGGGCCGTTAAACTATCAGTCGCACATATTACAATATGTGCACTAACGTAGAGCGGTAGAGGAAACTTCTGTGTGAAGATGAAAATTGACTTGCGCAGTTATGCGTACCTAAGTTGAAGTGTACTGCAATTAGCAAACAAAAAAAAAGGTGTCCTTGAAAGCAACTTACAATATTATGCACTTACGTGTGAAGATGATTGCCTATCAGTCGCACATATTACAATATTATGCACTTACGTGTGCCTATTGAAAAACGCTAACAGTGCTTTGAATTAGAACTGGAAAGCAACTTCAACCTTCGTAAGCGAAACTAATGCCCATATCATACATCATGTAACATATTTCGATGATTCACATAACACATGTCAGATTGTCACGGACGGAGTAGAACTCAATATTCTACAATTTATTAGGATCCTTCTAGATTCAGCTAATCAGCTCAACACCAACAACCAAAAAAATAAAAAAAATGTTCAATCACGCAAGTTTAACAAACAATAATACGACGCGAACTCCATCCATATACTGTAATGAATTAGCTTTGCTGCTTTGACTGAAGACAGGAAAGACATTTCAATCTGAGAATGAACTTGTTGACCGCTACATAAGACGATTAACTTTGAATGGAGACTTGGATTATCTGTATATCTAGTCAATCAACTAACTCCAATTGTCATATTTTGCTAGTGACAATGAAGGCAACGTGGTTGATGTTCCCAATTTGAAGGATAGAAAATAAGTTTATATCTAGTCCAGTAGTGCAACTGTGCAAGTCACAAAAGCAAACCGATAGACGATAGAGAGACATGTACAGCAACTAGACCAGGGACATATAGCATGTCTAATGTGGATATCACAGATATTTTCATGAAATTTCTTGTTCTGTATAATTCTTGATGCATGATATTAAACTCGTCATTTATGGTCTATGTGAAATTGTGATGGGTAGCTATGTTGTTGGATGATGAAAATGCGAGACAAATAATGGTGTCATCCTTTCATATAAGGGGTTTCGACAGCATCATCTTATTTTCCAATTTGTAGAGGTTTTTATCAAAAATTAGCTAACATTCGAGTTGCCTTATCAATGATATTGTTACAAGCCAAAGCTATTTCCAAGGAGTGCCTTAAGATATTAAAAAAAATTGTATGAGGTGATCTTTTTTTAATTTTTTATATTAAAATTAGTCCTTATTCAAATTGTCACTTTTTAGCTTAAAAAATCACATTTTTATAATATTGATAAAAGAAAAAGCGATTAATTAAACTCACTGTGTGAACGGCCTTTTAGATATTTTGTGTTAGGCTATTTTGAGCGAATAATGTAGCATTTGTCCGAAACACTAGGACAGTGACTTTGAGACTGTTGAACGCGTAGTTATGCATGAAGCTTTAAGTATGTCTTCCGAAAAGAAGCTTTTGATGGAAAGTTTCACTCTGAAAAGGGTACGGATATGCTTTGAAGGCCAATATATTGTCACATCTTTGAGACCCTAACCTTAGCATTTGAAGATATTTCCCTTTCGAATGGAAAGTCCTCAAGAATAATATCGATAAACCAGATAATTTCATGTTTTGAAACTTTAATTTGATAGCGTGCATTGGCTTCGGACAACACTTGGAGCTCATTTCTTTTTCAGATGGAACAAAAAAGGACAATACAAGGGTATCAAGTATCAAATGTCGTCAGAGAAAAAGAAGAGTAGATACCTTTAATGTGCTAAAAAAACAGTGAATTCACAGTTGGATATCTGTAGATGATTCACATTCTAAAATGAACAGAACATTATCCAAGAAATACTGTACTAAGTGCTAAAATCCCTTTAGTTTTTGTGTCTGCGCTACTTGTTGAAGGAGAGTGCTTATCACGTCCTTAATCAATTTTTTTAAGGTACGTCCTTAATCATTGTTAAACAATATGATTACTGTCAAATTTCCCTAAAACTGTTTAATATGGGGACATGCGAATCCTAGTAAGACGTTGTAGCCTTGTAGGGACATGAAGTTTTTCATAATGTTGAGAATTTAGTTCACCAAAAAAAAAATGTTAAGAATTTTCCATATACGGGCCATACGGCCATGCGCGCAATTTATCATCTCTTCATGCCATGCTATATTACAATTTGAGAACTACTATAAATCTATAGTGTATGAGGGTATCAGCTATAGCTAATTGAGCTAGCTACAATCTTCCAGAATTATGCTGTTCAAAGCAGCAATGACCTTAGACAAGATGTTAGAAAACCAAACTCAAACCTGTGGTTGAAAGCTTTGGTTACCAAACAATGGTATGAATGTATGATCATCATAGTTAAAATTAATTTATCCAACCCATACTATAAGACAAGAGAAGAAGATAATAGAAACAAACTCAAATTACCTGCGTTTGAAAGCTTTGGCTACCATACACACCCAAGAATAGCTGCAAAAGGCCTGCATGCACCATAACTGGCTCCTCATGATCATCACCATCGCGGCCGAGCCCAGCGAAAAGCTCCTTAACATCACCTTCCTGAAGGGGAACCATGGCTTTCAAGTGTGAGCCGAAACCGGGCCCGAGATCATGTAGGGCAGAGAAGGCTATAAACCCAATTGGCCTGGTTTGGTTGATCACAAAGCCTCCAGAAGCAGGGGAGTTTGCAAGGTTGCATGCCTTCCATGAGTCAAGTAGTAAACCTGTTGATGCCAAGAAGTTTGCTGCCATCTCACTTGTCTCAAACCTGTGCAATTTGTCAGTTGCATTTAAGTATTCAACACATTTTGAGGAGAACAAGGTTTTTCAAAGTCAAGAGAAGACAAGAAAAACAAAGAAAAGCAGGGGAGTCTTAGTGTGTTTTAGTGCACTTACAATGAACCTTCGGCTTCCATTTTCTTATGCTTATTTTCTGATGTCTTTCTCTTTGTCAAGAAAATAATTTCAATTTGGATAGTCTAATGTATGGGGCGGGGGTATATTTGATAGTTAGTGGTAGTTTTGTTTTCAACTTCTCGTATGGTAGTGTGATTTAAATGGGAATTATGAAATGATGAGGGAATTAATGGGGACCTTAGAGGGATTGGGGTCCAATGTAGTCAGTGTCAAAATTATACTAGGAGTGAGTGTTGGGGTGTTCATGATTGTAGTGTTCACTTATTTCGTCGTTTAATTGATGTATTCGTTTACATGGAAAGCATCAAAGCAATTTGTTATGGTTCAATTCTGTTAAAACTTTTTCAAGTAAAGAAAGTGACTTTATGTCCTTATGTCTTCAATCTAGTATATTTGCCTAACTGTGGGTACTCAACCTGAACAACATTCCAATGATCGAAGATCCCGCTAAGGCAGCGTGCTGAGAGGTTCAGATGTAAGGTTTCCACGTCATTCCTAATTAGTAATTAATAGAGAAGGTTTTTTATTTAATTTGGTTTGGAATAAGCGGTGGAGCTAATGATGTTTTTTTTTGGTACATAAGTGGAGCTAATGAAGTAATGAGCAGTAATTAGTAGTAAGGGGTATATATAAAATTTGGTAGGAAAAAGTAGAAAATGATAGAAAAAGTAGAAAATAGTAGAAAATGATATAAAAAGTAGAAAATAGTAGAAAAAGGTAGAAAAAAGAAAGAGCAAAAATAATAGCAAAAATTAATGGGAATAATTCGAAGGTTGGACGATTTTTTTCTAATAGCCTCAATTATTGATCATTCATATATAATCCAAATTTTGTCTCATTTTTTCAGCTAGTAGTCCCGATTATTTAAAAATAAGAGAAAGTAGCTTTTTCGTTGGATAATATTGGAGAAATGACAGAGCTCATAAACATAATAAGAAAGCATAAAGATGGACTCATAGTCACAAATAGCAAACTACTACTTGATTACTCTTAAGTGGGGTAACCTTTATTAACTAATTGCGCCAACTAATAATATATGGCACTGAATATCTCAAGTGACAATAATGGCAAATAATGTGTTTGAAATCCTACAAAAACTCCAAAAAGCCAACGGAGGAGTTGAATGAACCGTGCGCAATTTGGACTTGGGAAGGGATAGAGTCATAGAGAGGTAAGTGTAAGTCAAAGGTCAAGGGTGGCAATGAGATTATTCTCCAGCGCGTTCCCAATTTTGGCAATACTTGTGGTCTTTTGTCCAAGTCAAGTAGGTGGGTACTTCGATAGGACAATATGGATGCGGACCCGGTTGCGTCTCTAGAGGGCCATTATTTAAGGAGAAAGTCTAAACCCATATGGCATATGTACATATACATATTTTTTATTCTTAAAAAGTAACTATGGTTGAGAAGTGGTTTGCAACTATTCATATCTGTTTATTTTATTCAAAAGACACACTCTCTCTCCTTATTTTTTTATTTAAAGCAACAGTCTCTCTCTCCTTTCCTCTGCAACAACTCTCCACCTTCTTCTTTATCTTCTTTAAACTGTGTTATATCTCATCATCAACCCCAAACACCATTCCCACCTCGTTTCCTCCTCCGCATCATCATCAACAACAACAACATCTCCCGCCCGAAAATTCATAGAGGCCGGGTTCGCCGGCATCGCCACTGGGCTCGTGCTCGGAAACTCGTCGGAGTTCGCCGCCGGCATGATCCAAGCGGTGATTGAGGCCCACGATGCGACAGCCATGGACAAAAGGTGCAAGGTAGTCGAACAAAATCCGGTCATATTCCAATAAAGGGCGCCGAAATGAACGTCGTCAGAAGCTCGTTGAGGTTTAAGGTTTATGACATCAATTTCGTGTTTGGAAAGCCGAAGCAGGCTTGTAGTGGGGCAAACAATAGGTTTGATATATGGTCTCTTGTCAGCAACTTGTGAGAAGACTTGTTTGTGTGCTACTTAGTTGCCTGATTTTGGTATCTTATCTTGGCGAAGCCAAGTGGTGTATGCAGGATTGGGTGAGGTAACATTGTTGGTGGTGGTGGTTCTGAGTAGGGTGGGATGTGTGCCATCTGTGAATTTTTTAAGGTTATATCCGATTAAGATGTTTTGGAGTTGGAATTTCCATGATGGGTAGTTGGTGCCAATGAGTTTGAGAACATTGGTGAGGGTGATGGAGATGAAAGGTTGGGTAGGTTCAAGGGTGTTGGGGATGATTTGGGTGTCCTGGAAAGCCATGTCAGAGCCAAAGAAAAGAGAAAGAAAGTTGTGGATCGTTTGATCACTAATGGATTGATACCATTTGAGAGTTGAGGAAGATTGAGGAAAACTTAATTATTAACTTTATCATGCGTACACCAATATATAGCAGAGAGCTACTAATCTAACTAAAGCTAATTCCTATCTTTTCCTAATATCTAAGGATTACAATGATACCCTTTCCTTACATTAGAGATTACAAATATGCACTAGCTTAACAAGCAAAGATAATTTCTGTCAAAAAAAAAAAAAAAAAAAAAAAAAAAGCAAAGATAATTGATACAGTAAGATACATGATATCAATCATATAACAAGAGGATTCTCATAGGATATCAACCATCGACTAACAGATTTTATATGGGAAGGGAAATGGG
>CAAKMY010042592.1:0-12249 GCA_901111285.1 Corrigiola litoralis
CCATTCTGAGCTAGTTCATAATATATTCTTTTTACTTTACGCCTTTTTTTTTTTTTGAGAAGGAGACAGCCAAAAAAAATATCAACCATTTGTTTTTTTCCCTCATTATCCTCTACCAGCCTTCAGTTAAGAGGCAAGATAGAGGTCGAACAAAGGCCATAGTCATCAATGGTTTCATCTTTACATTCTGGCTGTCTGGGCCCTCCTCTTCAGATTTCATCGTTCAGTTCCACATTTCAGCACCTAAAGATAGCCCCATCGAGGAATTGCATATCTCGTATTAAATGTGGAAAGTCCTCTTCCAGTTATGTGACACCTTCTTCTAGTTCTTCCTCTGCTAGGTTGCCTCTCCAATTGCAATTACTGCGAAAAGCTTGTGTACCATTAGCTGCTTCACTAGTGATCTTCTGGACACATCCAGGTATAAGTTCTTTGCTTTCAGCTTCAGCTCGGAGTGGAACTTCGAAATTCAATTACAATTATGTATCATGTAGTATATGAATTCATAAGTCATTACCATCACTGAATTTGTGCAGCTCAAGCTGGATTTTTGTCTGGCATTACCGGAATAGAATCAGTCCCTGGTCCGAAACTACCTAATGTTGATTTCCTCAATAGCTACATTGGTATGTAAACTGCCATTCTGATATCTGCACTTGTCTTTTTATGGTGGATGCAAGCTAGTTTAGCTGTTGTAGTCTAGTGTGGTCGTACCTGGTCTCTAAGCTTATCAGCTGTTATGCCAACTCTATACCAGAATGATATAGTTTATTTGTTTATAGATACTAGGATCTTCTATTAGTTATGCTAAATCCTATTCCTCTGTGTTGCATGCAGAAGACAGCCAAAAGAAGTATACTGAGAATGATGAGAGAATCAAATCATCTCCTATCATCAAAGAGCTACTTGAGCGTTCTAAGCAGAATAAAGAGAAGTAAAGCTCTACATTGAAAAACTGTTAGATGCACCTAGTATATTAGATCATGTGTGCCTTTTGGCCATTTCTAATAACAGTATAGCACATATATAACATTTGAAAATTGAAATGCTTTTACAGGAACAAGCAAGCAATATTGGACAAGTACTGCCTACGTGGTGCAGAATGGGGAGTGGGGGATTGCTCAACTCAAGGAATGACAGAAGACGAGAAAGATGCATTCATTGCGCTGTTGAAGAAGAAAGCTGGCGTAGAATGATTCATAAGTTTTGTTAGAGAGCCGAGTAATAGATAGCTAGCCATGTCGTTCACGCTTTTGCAATGATTTAGAGAGTACTGCTAGATCACATAGGCCACTTTGGCTGCTCACTTGCTCATGTTTGGCAACGCAAGAAGTCAGGAACAGGAACTAAACTTCTTAGGAAGGTATACATTGCAGAAAATTTTTCTTGTATAAATTTATTTCAATTGTTTATAGAGAGCAAGAAATTCATCATGTTTCATTGACGGTAAAACAGATCACGAGTTTCTCTGTGCATTACTGTGTAATTACTGATTAGGAGCCTTGGAGGCAACATGAATATTCTCACTCGGATTATCTTGCGCCTTTGGTAGTGTTTGTCCGAATTTGTTGCCTTGCCGAAGAAATAGGGCTTGGCTACCACACTCCTAGACTGGGGTTATTTATAGTTAGGGTGAGAGCTAATTTTAACAAGCAGTTTTTAAGTAATATAATTGAGTATCAAGGATAAATGGTATTGAGGAGTAAAGATATTGCATAACATATAACCCATTAATCTATTGTTGAAAAGATGTCTTAAACACGGACATTTAAAAGCGCCACGACTCGCAGGAGAGGATATACGATTTATGGACAACACAAGATCCTTTTTGGGACCAAAAGGCTTTATTGCCTTGTTTAATATGCTAACGTGACCTAAAAGTGAGAACGCGAGTCTCGACGACAATAATCCACAAGCCTCATCAGAAGGGGATTTTACGAAAAACACACCGATTTTGACTCTCAAGTCATTTTAAGAAATTAAGACACATTCAAAACTTAATTTTAAAGACAAAGAACATATAGATGAAAATACGAGATAACATGCAAGCTTTGACACTTTCAAGATCACCTAAATCGTATCAAGACATTTGTACACAAAAAAATAATTTCATTTCAAGAGATAGCGTTCAATTATTCTTCATCATTTGACGTGGACCATAACGGACTACGGTATATACACCTCGCTCGAATATACTACACTACCATACCCCTAAAATAATCTATTCATGACTCAATGGTTGATTAATTAGTTAGTTAAAAAAGTTGATAACTTTGATAACAAGTTCAAACTTCATGAGAAGCAAACAAACTTGTTATCATATCTTCTTGGTCAGATAATGTCACACTAGTTTTCGATTTGTTTACCTTTGACCTTTGTGTATGACTTGTCGAGTTCATTACATATGACGAGCCGTCGAGGAAATTTACCCAAGGCTAATCTAAAAAAAAAGTCAATTTGTGATTTCTCATGTCATCCACGTGTCAAAAAGTCATTCTAATACTCGCAAGGGTTGTCTTAGTTGGTTAAAAAGGTGATGAGATTCCCTTAGTCTTATATTCAACTCCTAGGCTCATTGATTTACCTAGTTACTATGTATCGAGGCATGAGCCGATTACATTAAATTTCACTATGTTCGAGGATTCACTTAAGCCACATCAAAGATAATAGATACAAATTCCCACCATCATTATGAAAATACTTTTAGGTCTTGTTTGGTAAATGGCTTATTGGGTGACTTTTGGCTTTTTATTTGGTTAAACAAGCCAACAAAAATGTTAAAGCCGAGTTTTAAGGTAATTTTCAAATAGCTGCTCTAAGTATTTTTTTTTATTAGCTTTTGGCTTTTGGGCCCACTTTATAACCAAAAATCCAAGTAATTTCAGCTAATTTTACCTAACAATTTTCATCTCACCCAACCAAAACAGCCAATCATACTACCACCTTAATCCAACCGGTCAAACAAGCCGATAATGCTCGCCAACAACCAATCGCCAACAGCCAATCGCCAAATAAGACCTTAAAGTCCAATCGATTGTGGGACAGGCCGACAGCTTTAAAGATTAAACTCCAACAAAAACTGATTAACTGACCTTGAAAAAAATTGATCTGGTCTTATGACTGCCTGGTAAATGGTAACTTATCCCTGTGAGAGGGGTGAATGATCAAAGTCAAACGGTTCAGGAAAACAAACAGAAAGACATCGCACTAAAAAAAGGGGCAGTCTTTTTTCCTTCAATCATAGTATATGTCTGTTTCTGTTACAACTTGCTAACTCGCAAAGCTCATCACACCCAACACAACACAATTTCATTAAAATTATCTTCTTGTCTCCTACCTTCAGGTATATTCTTCTATTATCCCCTTTTTATCTTCTACACTTTCTTAAATATTATCCCTTTTGATGCTTTTTTAATCCCTGTTGTTCATTAGACAATTTTCAGGTTGTGTGTGATATAAAGTTTCAATCTTTTTGATTGTTTATGTCCCATGATGTTGAATTTTGGGTTGTTTGTGTTTTGTGAACTGGGATTTTGGTGGGTTTGTTGTGATTGTGAATTGTGTGTCTAATTCTCATTGGTGATCAAATATTGTGATTAGTGTTTGTTATTTTTAGTTGGGTTGTTCTTGGATTTTGTGTTGAGGCTAGATTTGAATTGGGTTTTGGTTAAATGTTGTGTTTTTTGTTGGGTTGAGTTTGTATATGGATCTATGTGGGGTCTTTGACTTTTATGGGGAGTATTTGATCATATGCATGAAAAGGTAGTTTGGTTTTTGATTGATTTGTGCAATGCTGAAGAAAGCCCTTTTGCTGGATTTTGTATTAGGTGGACAAGGAATATGAGTTATTAGTTTATCAAGGTTGGAGTGGAGGTAGAAGAGTTTACAAGGGTTTTGTTGGATAAAGTGTTTGATTGAGGGGGAAGTGCATAATTATGTATCGCCCAATGCCTACGGAACCCACCAGAGGTGGGTCCCCCACTGATACCGTAGAGTCTGTCGTGACATTGGATCAAGTTCCTAAATGGAGTGATGCCGAGCATCGCTGGTCGTTGGAGCCTGATAGTGAAGACTCAATTTTTCCGAGTTCACAATTTCCGGACCCTCTTGCAACGGCTTCCACTTCCGAGAGTGGAAGTAATGGAACGGTGTCTAGGTTCCCTGTTGATCATGAGATAAATTCGAAGGTTTATTTGTGGAGAGGAAACCCTTGGAATATCGAAGTGGATGCTGTTGTGAACTCCACTAATGAGGTAAGTTATGATCATCCACTATATTGGTTCTTTTTTGAGAATTTTTTTTTCCATGCATGAATGTTGCAATAACTACCAATACTCCTTGGACGACTCCTTGATACATTGTTGGAAAATAATCTTGAGAAGGTCAAGTGAATGCTTGTTTGTTTGAAAAGTTGAGCCAGCTAATGGAGTACAATGTGGTCAAGAAATTTATGTTATTCTTTACTCTGCTTGTTTAGATATATTCTGAACAAAAATCTAGACTTATGGACAATCATATGGCGTGATCAAATGAACTTCTATTTTGGTAGACAGTGATCAGTCTTGGGATGTGTTTGTGGTGAGTCTGGTGACAGACATGTCTGAGCATTTTGTGTTCCCTTTTAGCAACTAAGAAAGCTAGCCTGGTGACTTCTTACTGAATTTAGAAATTCTTTGTCAGAATTTGGATGAGGCTAACAGCAGTCCTGGTCTACATGCCACTGCTGGCCCTGAGCTAGCGGAAGAGTGTGCTACACTGGTACGCCTTTTGACGCTCCAACGTTTGATTAAATCTTCTTTTTTTAATCTGTAAGTTAATTCAGCCATGTTCCTTCTTAGGGTGGATGTAGAACAGGAATGGCAAAGATGACAAGTGCGTATGACCTTCCTGCGAGGTAGGTACGACAATTGCAACGTGCATATGCTTTTTTTATGATGATAGACTCATCTACTTGCGTGCTAACATGGAGACTAGCTAGTCTTCCCCAATTCAGCATGGTCATGTACATCAAGTATTCTGTTGTTGGGCATCTGTAGGCTGTTCTTGTAGGCTAAGAATGACTTGTTGTTGGTTAATTGAGTATCTGTTCCTAGATGAAATAGTATTTTTTGGTGTGCTTGATATTTTGGATTTTATTGATCTATGTTGTGGCATATGCTTGAATGCTGTTAGTGTAACTGCTGTAGTAGGCTGCATTAGTCAGTTGAGAGAAAGGTAAAAGATGGATAAAATCTTAGGGGAAGATCTGGATGGAAGTTCTATCTTCATGCAATGCTGTGGTTTTGGCATGCTTGAGTTTTCACCTTTGCTGAGTCTTTCACTTCCTTCAGGTTTTGCTTTTATGTTATTCGATCTTGATCTTTTGCTCTCTAATGGGTCTAGCTAAAGGAATTTTATTAATCTCGTAGGAAGGTAATTCACACTGTTGGCCCAAAGTATGCAGTCAAATATCATACAGCAGCAGAGAATGCCCTTAGTCATTGCTACCGGTCATGCCTTGAGCTGCTCATAGAAAATGGACTTCAGAGGTTTGAAGCACCACTTGTTTGCTTTCCTATTCTCTGTTATGAAATCGAAATTCACCCTGTATATTCTTGCGCAGTATCGCTATGGGATGTATTTATACTGAGTCAAAAAACTATCCTCGTGAACCTGCAGCACATGTGGCAATAAGTAAGATATTTTGCTATTTCCCATGCATTCTGTTTCAGTAGAAGCTCCCCTACTTAGAAAAAGGTTTAAGAGAAGAAAGAGTGGCTGTCAAACAAAAGGGCAGAAATATGTTTACGGTTTCAATGATCTACCATTCTATGAACACAGATTTACAGGTCCTAACGTGTTTCAAAATCATGCATGTGGGTGATTGATTTTGGTTTCTTTTCATAGGGACTGTAAGACGGTTTCTTGAGAAGCAAAAAGATAAAATTACAGCCATTGTGTTTTGCACTACAACATCAACAGACACTGAGATATACAAAAGGTAAATTGTGTTAGTATGTTAGCCACTTTTAGCTTGCTGATTATTTGTACAACACAATTAATCTGCTGGTTGGACAGTTGTATTTGATTTCGGAGGTTTATTGCGATATTTACTTGCATATGCTCTTTATATGTAGATTACTTCCGCTTTATTTTCCTCGTGATAAACATGAAGAGGAGATTGCTATATCAAAGCTTCCTGCTGATGTTGGGGATGAGAACGGTGAAACTACTATAGATGAGCGTAAGATCAGAATAAAGCCACTTCCTAACGCTAGAAAGACTGTGCCGAAACCGTCTCAAATCTCAGATGACCTTCCTCTTACTGAAGTTGGTTTGGTTAGAAGGTTAGTGTTTCAAAATTATATGATTTGACAAATTATTAGTTCGATATGCCAAACTAGATTAGTTTTCTGTTCTGCTGTTTTCGTTGCTACAATGCATATGAACAGACCTGGAAACATCACTCTGTTTGGCATATTGTCATTTAATGGCATCAAATACTCTGGACATGCCATTGGGAAGTGGCTAAATTGACACATGCAATGCAATTTCTATTTATAAAGCTAAATGCCAAGAGTTTTTTTGTGGTCTGGTCGTAATGTCTCTTAGTGAAAATTTGTTGTCAACCATTATGTCGAGATGGTGGAGATCCTTTATGAGGTCCAAAGGATGTTCTTGTTACTATTTTGATATGTTTCTTAGCACAAGGCAGCTGCCTTAATAGCATCTGTAGTAGTTAGCTGCTTTCACCTTGCTGCTGGTATGTTCCTGGAAGGGACAGTTCTTTTTCACATAGGTTCAGACCTGTCACTAAACAAATGTTGGTGGGGAACTTCAGGTTTGGCTTCAGTTGGCCCGCACTAGCTATTCAGTAGCACAAAAATGGTGGTATAGTACTGTAGCACTGTCTGAGGTATAGTGGATCCGACTACTGAAAGCAAGTCTCTCTTCTTTGAGTAGAATCCCTGTTTTCATTGATGGTATGGTGCACGCACGACACTTGTTATTATATATATTATGGCTTCAGAGTGTTTTATGGATCACATGTCACCAGTTTGACATTGTGGCTGTTTTACATGATAGACTACGCTTTTCTAATGTCTTTTATGATAGTACTCCGTGTCTGATATCACTATGTTTCTGGATAGTGGTTGCCATCATTCATGTATTCTTTCATGTATTCTTGTCATTGTTAGATGAATTCTCATCTCATGACCTGTTTGTGTATTCTTTATAAACTGAACAGAAATTCAGCCTATTTGGACGAATATTTGGATCCTGCATTCATGTCACTAATAAAAGATCCAGACCAGAGACGCAAGGAGCAGTGGGAAAAGGCTGCTCAAGCTCAAAATGGATTGAAATTTTCCAAAATGCTTGGATTTGGTGATATAGGTGGCCCTCCACTATCTGCTGCTGAAGAATTTTCGCTCCATTCGAGATACCTGGCAAAAGCAAATGCTACAAATCTTTCCGAGATTGCAGAAATGAAAATTGTGTAAGCACTAGTGCTTTCCTTGAAAGGTTACTGTTCACTGCCCCCCCCCCCCCCCCCAAAAAAAAAAAAGAAAAATATTGAAGCACTTAACATATACAAACTTTTGATCAACTACTTGCATTGCATGTTTTTTTTTTTATTGTAAGCATGTAATAGAATCCCAGGAAATACTGATTGACATTTGATAGTAAATATTGGTTCATGGTATTTTATATTTTCCTGTTATGCAGGATGTGTAGTTTCCTCAATGTTGCTTATGCTACTCTGGAAAAATTTGTAAGGAAAACATCATACTATTACTAAGTGATGAAGATATTCGATGATGTCTTCCGTAAACTCACTATTTTCTAATCTTGATATTCTGCAGTAATCTCTAGTGAAGGTTCACATAGGGGAGCTTGCATACCTATCTATCATAGTAGATTGGACATATAATAATTGTTTAACTTCAACCTGCTTCTTCGTTTCAGATATCGTGGTGGTGTAGACAGTGAAGGACGACCAGTGATGGTAGTGGTCGGAGCGCATTTTTTGTTGCGGTGCCTTGATCTAGAGCGTTTTATTTTGTATGTGGTGAAGGTAGAGCAATATCTTTAGCTGAAATTAGTTGGATTATATATAAATAACCATCTTTTTGGTGCATGTTATTCTATTTTTCACTTTTTGGACTCGATGAGGTTCTATTTTGAATACTATATGTATGTTTCTTTATTCATTTTCAGGAATTTGAGGCTGTATCTCAGAAGCCATACAGTATCGTCTACTTCCATTCTGCTGCGTCTTTACAGCCGTAAGTAGATGTTTCTGCAAAAAATCATGAGATGCTACTGCTTCTCTTAGAAAGTTTATATGATCATTAGCTACATTCTCTTTTTAGGTGTTAACTTTTGGCATCTAGCTATCCTAAGCTTGTCTAATTCTAATATCGAGAAAATCTCTGACAACTTAAAATAAACCGAATTTTTTTCTATTTGACAAGTCATCTATGACCTTGTTTATGACTTATCAGGAAACTGGTTGATGTATTAAATTGTTTGTGAAGATAAATCCTTCTTGATTTTTTGTTAAGCTTTATCTTCTTATTTGTTTCTTTAACATTGGTGTCTTGGACTGTGGTATCGTGGAGTTACAGTCACTAACTTTTGTTCACGTGGTACTCATATGTTTTATTGCTGTTTCCATTTTGTATGCATTACTTGATGTGACATGTTTGATTGTTTTCATGTGTTTCTGCGCCCTATCTATGAGCTTGTTATATATCTGTACATGCTGAGCTCCTAGCCTCTTTCTTTAGGTTCTTTTACTCATCCCTAATTGCTGCTCGGGACACGAGATATTTGCCGTTGTATGTTTGTTAAAATTAACTTCAGTTACCTTAATAACATTCGCAGTACTTCAAAAGCATTACTCCGTAAGAACTAACTTGAATAACTTCTATACACAATACGATCGTTTCTGACATGGAACCATTGTTCGCATGATTGATGATGATGATGATTGTATTTTTTTTTTATCGACTGATGTGTTCCAACTTTTTATTTTCATTTTGGCTGTACAGTCAGCCAGACTTGGGGTGGATGAGGAGATTACAGCAAATCCTTGGTCGCAAACACCAACGCAATTTGCATGTATGGCCACTGGATGACTTTTGCTAGAAGATGCTGTCTTAAATAATAAAGTACTAACATCTGATGATATGATTTGATTGATATAGGCAATATACATTCTACATCCTACATTTGGATTGAAAGCAGCCATTTTTGCTCTGCAATTGTTTGTGGATAACGTGGTAAGTGTGCATCATATTCTAGTAATAATAGACTGAATTTTATTTATTCTCTATTGCTTAATTCTTGTTTTCTACCATAATTAAATGTCTAGGTTTGGAAGAAAGCGGTTTATGTCGATCGACTCCTACAGCTGTTTAGATATGTTCCTCGCGAGCAGTTGACCATCCCCGACTTTGTGTTCCAGTTGAGTTTTCGCTTTCCCTGTAGTAATGTTATACTCCTACAACTTTGTACAATTCGGCTATTCTAGATAGCAAGTACCCAATTTTCAGACTTTTTAAGAATTTCACCCAGCTAGCCCTTTCCTCTACAAGTGAGATCATCTGGTCTGCTCCCTCTTCGCCTGCGTTCTGTACTACACCCACAGCAATGAAGGGTACTCTTGACGGCACAGGCTAGAAAAGGGGGTGGGGCAGGGCAGGGACAAGTGACTGTTTCTTTGGCCTTGATAATGGGTGACGTTTTGTTTCACCCTCATCTAGTCCACTGTTTCTTTGCTGGCCACTCCTTTAGTATAGATGGCAGTTCTGTAGTTTAAGGGAACAAATGTTTCTAATCTTAAGTTGCCTAGACTGTCCTCATCTAAAATTCTTATAGATGAGTAATGATCTTATGCAGGCATGATCTTGAAGTAAACGGGGGGAAAGGTCTTATCGTGGATCCAAGAACAAAGTACGTGTATCAACGACCATAGGTTGGAGATTTTGTGGCATCTGATCACACCTCTTACTGGTGATCTGTAGAACAAGGGACTGTGTATTCTTCATGTCTTGTTTTCTTTTTTGAGCCAAAATTGGTTTGATTTTGTATTTGATCATCAATCTTGTACACTAGGTCGACACCTTTTTTTCTTCTTTTGACTCATTCTATTTATTTTTTGTGCTCCATCTTAAGTAATCATAGGCAATGTTGTGATGTACTGTAATAAGAGTATTAAGAATAAAGTTATGTTTTTGTTGTAAATACGAGTCTTGATTAATTCTGCATTGGAGGTCTATTTCTTCATTTCTGCTGGTTATTTTTCAGTTGATCTTACTTTCTTCCTGTTTTTTTCTTTCGGAATAACAATAAACTGCTAATCTAAATATGTGATGTATAACATAAGCTGTTGTCATAGATAGTATGGTTTTGGCTTATTTTACAGGCTTCTCTCTCTAGAATCTAGTGAGACGTTTTTTCTCTCCAAAGGAGAGCCCAAAAGGGTTTTGGAACCCATCCCTGAAACCCGAAAGGGTTTTTTAACCCTACTTCCTCTTGAAAAGCCCGTAATCTTTTAAAATCCAACAGCCATATGGAGAGTTTTTTACCTAATGATTTCTGCAGTAACTTGTATTGTTGGTTATGCGTGTTTCAGTAGGCTTATTTCAACCAATAGAATTGCATGCAAAACGCTAGCCCCAAGAACTTCTGACATCTTCACTCAACCTCCTTTTTGCTTCATCTTCTTCTGCATTCACTACCTTCTTATTTATTCACATTCACAGAGGCTTTTTTATCCCCACCAACATTCTTCCTTTGTCAGTATTAAGTTTTCTTCAACTTGGAAAGCTTTCTTTTGTCTTCTACGTCTTTAGTTACTTTGTCCTTCACTCTTAAGTGCTGGGAGAGGTACTAGAGACTTTTGTAACCATGCAAGGAGCTCAGGGTAATAGGGCGAATGCAAACAACAACTTTGGTGCCAATAACTTTGGCCCAAACTGGCAGCCAACTAGAAGAGAAGCGATCATTCAGTTGGACCCAAATAGGATCGATCAGAGTAGACGATACTGGAACAAATGCGTCTTGGGTTATTTGGTGGATTATCGCCTCTTTAGCCAGAATATGGTCCGCCAGAAGGTAGGTGATCACTGGATCACAAGAGGTAATATCACAGTGACTAAAATGGGAGAGCTTTTTGTTTTCCACTGCTACAACTTACTTGATAAACAAGACTTACTTGATAGAAGCATTACAGCCTTTGATGGGGCAGTTATGGTGTTTAGGGATTGGGAGGAGGAAACGGTTCCCCGAACAGTTAGATTTGCTTATGCTTCGTTTTGGGTTAGAATATGTGGCCTTCCCTTTGAATATGTGAACCCCCATGTTGCTTCAGTAGCGGGACAACTGTTTGGGGGGTGTTTAGGCCTGATAATATAACTGTGCCTATTCCTTCTCATGAATTTCTTAGGATGAAGGTAAGGATACAGGTGGCTTCACCACTTATCCCTGGTTTTTTCCTTCAAAAAAGAAATGGATCTTTGTTATGGATACAGTTTAGGTATGAAGAAGTTTTCAAATATTGTGTCAAATGTGGAAGAATAGGGCATAAACAAACTGTATGTACCTTTTCGCCCTATGAGATTCTGCAGGGTATAAGGTCGACAATGGAGGGTGTCCTCTCAAGGGGGATACCTATTTTTCAAGCGCAGGACAATTTCACAATGTACTCGATGGACCTACGTGCTACTCCTAGCACCACTAGGTACATTACATCGAGAGTTAGGCTGGGAGTAGTTGCAAACGCTCTGGAATATGAGGATAACAGGGTGGAAAGGGTAGTAGAGTTTGATATTGGAGTAAGCCCGGGGGGAAGGAGAATTGTTCCAGGGATGACTTTCAACCAACACCAAGTACCATTCACAGCACCATGGGTCCATGTGGGGGATGATCAAGGGCCTTTACCAAGAAGGAATGCGGCTGCTCCAGAAGGAATGCGGCTGCTCCAGAGAATGAGAATCCAGCTCCAGCAGAGGGTGACCAAAATGACTCTTCACATGGCCCTAATGGAGAAGAAGATGCAGGGGATAACCCCAATGTCATGGACTATGCAGGTAGATGAGGAGCCAGCGGTGGTTCCTAATCTAGTAGCTGATCAGACGACAACAAGGGATGCAGAAAGCCAGGAAGAACAACAAGTTCCAATCCAAATTCCTGAGAGGGTGGTCCCAGTTCAATATCAAGGGCCAGCCCAAGGGGTGAATCTAGCACCAGGACCAGAAG
>CAAKMY010042598.1:0-14116 GCA_901111285.1 Corrigiola litoralis
GTTTAGTTTAAATATATAAGAATACACTAATCTTAATATTTTATGGCATAGAAGTTCTTTGATTTAATTTTGCACTTCTATTTTTCGAAATTTGCGCCTCACTTCGATAAGGCGAGCGCCTTCGCCTTGCGCCTCGCCTTGAGGCTCCAAAGACCCTATCGCCTCGGTGCGCCTTAAGCCTCTTTAAACACTGATCCTAGCACAATCCATATTGCCCGAATTTGTTAGGCTCTAGTTAGACCCGACCCGAAGTGACCAACTATTGTACCTTGATTTTAGATGACCTTATATAGTCTAATACCCTTCTTTCTATATTTCGTATTGCTTTATTTCCAAATGTCAATTTATAAAATTTGTTTTCCTGAGTTATTTTTAAATTGGATTGAACTATATTTCTAACCTTTTTCATTCTTTTTTTTATTTTAATCCAAAAGTAGTAGTCCATGATTACAATCAATTAGATCAAATTATGAGTTTTTATTGTAGTCAACTTTTGATTCTAGAATTATGTTTGAGTTATAGTTGATGTCTAATTTTGTTTCGATTTTTATTAGAAAATATAGATTAATCTTTGAATTTTAAAATAGAGAATGGTTATAACTTGATGACTAATTGTGGGTGTATACAATATTAATTCTCGAAATTGTAGTAATTGCATTATTAATCATAATAGGTCATTGTGGGAGGCCGCACTTGAATTGAAGTAGTGACCAATATTTACAACATTAGAGTATACTATGCTTTTCTTGATTTTTATATTGAAAATTTGTAATGAAGAACACTAGATCATAATTTGATTTTGTAAACTTTGACAATAATTTAATCAGACATAACTCGATGATTTAAATTTTTGAGATCAGTAAAATAGTAGAAGAATATGTATGATATTATGAGTATCTTAATGAAAGTGGTACTAGCTACTTATATCAGAGTACATTAAATCGGTCTATGGTCTATGATTATGTTGACTATTTGCTTGTAATTCTTTGATCCTATTAGATCAATCGTATCGTTGAAAGTTTCCGTCTATTACTACTCGTCCTATAAGGGGCTTGTTTGGTAAATGGCTTTTGCCTTGCCTTTTGTCTTGTTCATTTGGTCAAACAAGCCAAGGCAAGCCAAAAAATATGTTTGGCTAATGGCTTATTTAGTTGGCTGAAAAGCCGACTTAAAAGCCAAAAATCAACAAGCTAAGGGGAGCAACTTTTTCCCCTTGGCTTTTGGCTTGTTGGTTAAATTTTTATTAAGTTAATACTAACAGTATCATTATAAATATTATTATATTAATTAATATTATTTTACATATTTTAATCTAACACATTAAAGCCAATAGCCAACATCCAACTTTACCAAACATCCAACAGCCGGCTTAAAAGCCATAACTTTCAGCCGGTCAAACAAGCCAATCAATCCAGCCAACAGCCAACCGCCAACAGCCATTTACCAAACAAGGCCTAGATCAATGTAAGATCATGTTGGCTTATGGGCTGTAATTCTTTGATTCGGAAAATACTCAATACTTATATTTTAATTCTTAATGTTCATCTTGTTATAGTGTATGGCTATGTTTTGGAATGTAATTGTGATTATCAAATTAGTAAAGTGCTTAATTTAGTTTGGTATAGATTTATTATCTTTTAGATTAAATACTAATCAACTGAGAGTGAAAAATTGATTAAAGACAAAACAAAAGAATACCCGATATGAATTTTAATTCTTGAACTAATTAATATTTGAATAGTACAAAAAATTCTTAAGGGAAAAGGCAGACCCGAAAGACCATATCTAATCGGACCCGAAGCCCAGGTCCGACCCCGAAATGAGACAGCTGACCTGAATTGACCCGACCCTGGTAACTCGTGACCAGGTCTATGAGTGCCGACGTCATATTACTGTACCTTCTCGGAACGCTAAATATTTACTGCAGCTAGCAAACTACAAACTTGGTATTTTGTGACCATTGTGTGATAAGTTGAAGTTGGGAGAGCAAATTAGAAAACCCAAATCACGATGTTAAAAAATAAACCTGTACATTTCCTATGTTATCTTGGGTTTTGTCAAGAAACTGAGGTCTTCCTTTGTCATCCAACATATACGTAAACCTGTTCTTTACGATACTGAAACAGTTCATCCATCTGTGTGGCTCAGAGTAACAGCCACCATGTGCTTTGCCCACCCCAAGGATCATGGCCTCTCTTCCCAGATCTTTAACATCCTGAAACCCGTGGAGCCACTGTCACTTCAGTCTCGACCAGCTGCCCGACCTTAAGCCGCTACATCCGTGTAACTCTCGCTGGTGGTTGATGTTACTTCCTAGATACCATTTATAAGGCCTCTCTGGACAGTTCTGGGCGTATGATCTACCTTCCTGAGTCCTAACTCAAGGAAATTACCTATGCAGTTTGATCTTGGTTTCACCCATGCAAGTACCTTACTTGGCCATGGATCTTTGCAATGGAATGATAGTTCAAACCTACAATGAGTCCTTAAAAGACACATTGCTATCATGAAAACATGCACTGATCTGGGAAATGAGGGACACTCATGAATGCATGATGTAGAATATGTTACCTAGAGAAGCATATGAATGGTGTCTAGGCCTTATGTAATAGGTTATTCGCTTTAAAATTCATGTTGCAATTTTTGTTTTATTGGTTGTCTTTGATACCAAAAACAAATGGTAGCTTCATATTTTTGGACATTGAAAAATCAGTATGCATCATACATTCATACTTGCCCGAAAATTCATCTTGAAAGACCGTTTATCACTTGCTTCAATTTCTACCGGATAGTAGACTAGATATCGAACCTGCTGGGGATCCATGTTTTGTACTGGGGATCTATGTTTTGTATATGACATTGTTTTGATAATCGAATGGAATTCAGGCACGGTAGTAATTCATAGTATCTTGTAGATCCTTATAATGCAATTGGGGTTGGGAGGTCGAGAAGACTTAAATAATTGAGCTTCTTTGAATGGTCATGTCAATTAGATGACTTACCTCGTCAAGTCTCTCTTGACAATTAGTAGTTGTGAGCTATATCTTTACGCAAGTATAGAACTAAATTTGATATTCATGCTCTTCTGGTTTTGTTTGCATGACTCATATAAGAGTGGCGCTAGTCTCTTTGCTTTATAGTCCTCGAAATACATTTTTTTTGAAATAACTGTGGCTTCTTCCAATAAAACCAGAAGGAAGGATAACTTGCCTGAACTTTTGGCGCTGTAAGCGTGATCGGGAGTGATGATAGACGTATTAACCATTTTTAGGGGGGAATAGTTATCTGGTTATGGTCATTGAAACAGAAATAATTTTTTTTGCAGGTCTAGTACTGTAGAATGTCATCTCTTGGTTTAATTTTTCAACTTTTGTAGACAGTTTGATTTTGAACTTTTTGCCTAATAATCACAGGAAAGAAATTGCCCAACTACAGAACAAGGAGATTGGGATGAAAAAGGCTGCAGCTAAAGGTAGCAAAGCAGAACAGAAAGCAAAAAAGAAGCAAGTTGAAGAGGAAATAGCCAATCTGTCTTCCAAGCTTAAAGATAAGCATGCCGAGGAGCTTTCATCATTGGGCTATAATAGTACCAATGTCGATGGAAATGACAAGGGAAGCCTTGATACTCTTGTGAAGGCAATAGCTGGGGTATCTGTTTCAAGTCAAGGGGATAATTTCAAGCCTAGTAAAAGCACCAAGAGACGTGAAAAAAGAGCTCAGGAAGAAGCTGCTAGGGAGCAGCGGATAAAAGAGGAACAAAGCAGCACTGTAAGTGACAGAATGATCGAGAATGACACTTTAGAGAAAAAGCTAGAGCCTCTTGGATTGACCATTAATGAGGTTAAACCAGATGGCCACTGCCTTTATCGAGCTGTTGAGGATCAGCTAGCTCACATGTCTGGAGGCTCTTCACCATACAATTTCCAGCAGCTTCGAGAGATGGTGGCTTCATATATGCGCAATCATACCTCTGAATTTCTTCCATTTTTCTCATCTGAAAATGCAGTTGAAGGTGAGTCAGATGATTCTCTAATGCAAAGATTTGAGAATTACTGCATAGAGGTGGAAACAACAGCAGCTTGGGGTGGGCAACTGGAGCTTGGTGCTCTGACCCATTGCTTGAGAAAACCTATAATGATATTATCAGGCTCCTTTCCTGACGTTGAAATGGGGAAGGAGTACAAGTCTGTGGATGAGGCTGTTCCATTAAAATCTAGTATTATGCTATCGTACCACAGGCATGCCTTTGGCCTTGGTGAGCATTATAATTCCGTGGTTCCAAATCCTATGAAATAGGAAATTTGCAGTCTTTAACAACAGGGTATTCATGACCTGTGGTCTAAGTCTTTTTTACCTTTTCCTTTCATTTTTTTGTTTTCTATTTTTTTGGGTTTAAAACCGGAGCTCAGCAGTGTCCAGTAACCTTCATATACTTGTTTTATTTCCATTACTCTGCATTACACAGATGACTATGGTTTTTCCTTGACTGCTAATTTTGTATTGCTTACAAATGTAAGATTATGTACAAGTACAAGAACAATCTTTGCAAAGTTAGTTGTAGTTCTTAGAGAGGTCATTTGTTAATGTTATAACGCGGTGATGGCTTCTATGAGTAATCTACTTTTTGATGTATATAAGAGGTGGTGGATTTTGACTTACCTTCTCGGGTTCAAATGTTCATATCCGCTCTGCTCTGCTCCGCTCCCTATGCTGGTCCAATAAACCGGAGCAAAGAACAATAACAAGATAGTACTATGCAATTACTAGTTAGAATAAATTAAAAAATGGTGTCTTTGGAGAAATTAGTAGTCAAAGTTGATCTTAAGAGATGGATTAATGAGGGTCCACGAGGAACATTACGGATTAATGCATTTTTTTAATTTGCCGGTTTCAAATGCTTTCTCTATTTGGAAATGAGCATGTTCGACACTTAAATTTTTAGCTAAGTAGAATTAGTCGGTGAAATGGACTCAAAAAGTAGAAAGCAACATATCCTGCACGAAGAGATGCCCATAATCACCAAGAATAGTGTGTCATTTTCTGGTTTTAGAAATTTCAGATTTTGAGAAGATTGAACAAATTTTTGGAGAATAAATGAGCATCATGACATCTAGTTTGTACGACGAATTCGCCAAGTCACTTGCATCTTTATGGGACATATATTCGTTGCAATTGGCCACTCTTGTAAAGGTATTGCCACTAAAATGGAATTTCTTTGAGCAAGAGAGATGTCTGGTTGTCTGCTACTCGATGTCACAGTCCTTACATTGTCCATTGTATGGCGTATGCATGCATAACAGCTGTTAGTTTTTACTTGAAATGATCTAAGGGCTTGCCATCTTGGACATGGCACAAGCGTAGAACCCAAAGAAACGAAACATGATTATATTGAGAGTCTCAAAGAAAACATAAAGCGAGTATATCGATGACCTAAGTTGCAGATAAGCACGACAAATTTGCTCGAATTGCCAGCTCTAGGCTATTAAGATGTAGATGCGAATAGCTTTAGAGTTTAGACTGCAATCAAATGCAGATCGCAGAAGTCTGACTATGGTATAGGATGAAGGCTGCATATTTGATTGTTACAATACCGTGGAAAATCTGATGTCTGCAAAGAAATGCGTAAAGCAACTTGCATCTGTAAGTCTGTAATGCGTATCAATACTAGCAGATTACAGAATGAATGGTCATTGGCGCTGTGATTTAGGTAAATTAATCCGAGAAAGATGTTCAATACAGATTTCCCGCAGGAGGCAATTGCAGATCTTAGTACACTTTGACCTTGGTGCAAAAAAAAGTTCTTGAAACTGTACATTTAAACTATCGTACTTCAGTTATCTCATACTAGAATTCTTTTTTAACAACTTCGAGTATTTGAATTCATAAAGCTAAAAACCTATTCACTCTTACGGGTATACATCATCTACCAAGGTCATTTTATTCAAATATGTACAGATTTTCTTGTAGATGCATGTTCTGGAAACGTATGGAAGATCAGTTGTCAGTACTAGAGGATAAGGATAACGTCATATGAGATGCCATATGTATTTTTCGTTTTCACCTTTCTCTAGTTGTCATTAATTGGAGAATATTTTTGCAGGATCGATTCTCCATTCGTAAAATGCAAAAGCACACATTAACACGAACTGTTGGTTCTCTTCATCTTGTGAAGTGCGCGAGATCAGAAGTTAACATTGCAGACCAGCTTTTGGCTACATAAAATATTTTCCGCATTCGTAATTTCCCTTTGGCTCTTCAATCTTATTTGAGTTGGCTGTTAAATCTTGACGGAAACATCCACTTGTAGGGTGAGAGATATATCCACATGGTAGCTCAAGGACTAAATGTAGAAGAAAGTCAAATTATAGAGTTACTTTGTTATGGAGTTCTGCAAAGGGCGGCTATGCATTATTCTTTTCACTCTTCAAAGTGTTGCAAATTCTCCGTCTGAAAGTACACATTATTCTCCTTTGATAGAGAGAAAAAATATGTGATAAGACAATGTACTTGCTTCTTTATGGCATATGAAGAAATCAGACAACGTAATAGGTCGTTTTCATGGACAGTTTTGAGGATCTTAAAGAGAGAAAAAAGTTACCTTTTTGTTTAATTTTGGCGAACTTATCCTCTACTTATATTCAGTTAGCTTATGCAGATAGAAGTCACCCTTGATCCGGCTTATAAATAGACATACATTGTAGCTTTATTTCTCATTGCAAACAAATCCTTTCTTCAATTTTATCTTCAGACTTCATTGCAGTTCAACTTTTGAATTATAATTTCCTAGCAAACATTATGGATGTTGTGAAGCGTTTGGTGCAAGAGAGGCCAGTGGTGATATTTGGTAAGACTGGATGTCCTGTGAGCCATTCTATGAGTCAGCTCATCAGTGGCTTTGGTGCTAATCCTACTGTTTATGAACTTGACCAAATGCCTAATGGACGAGAACTCGAAAGAGCTCTGCAGATGTTGGGCCATAAGGCCAGCGTACCGTCAATCTTCATTGGTGGAAACTTCGTTGGTGGGCCAAACGATGTGATCAGCCTTCAGGTTCAAGGCAGACTGGTACAAAAGCTGATGGATGCTGGAGCTATTTGGGTCTGGAATAGAAACTAGCTAATTTCCAGCTCAGTAGTTAGAACTACAATAAGAAAGTGATATCGGGGCTTGCCCCTCTTTTGTACCAAAAAAAAATAAAATAAGAAAGTGATACGTTGAATTTTGTTAGGAGTGGAAAGATGAGGCAATTCTTGCTTGTTAACAGTACCGAGGGCTGTGGTCTAGTATATCCGATTGTCCTCCTGAAGATTACATTATGGTCATTTCATATCTTTAAGTATAACTGATGAAGGCAGTGTAGTAACCAAGCAAGTACCCATTTTGGTTAAATAAAACCAAAATGAATAGGACTAATTCTGAAATCTTAAAATGTATACCCAAATGCTAATGAAAGCTATCATATAATATTCAGAGTTCTCTTTACTTGTTTCTATCTCATTTTTTTCTTGAATAAATTTCGTATGATGAATTATGGAGATAATTGAGACGCAAATCGGTTATAAGCCGGTCGTATTCGCTCACAATAAGTGCAGGATTGCACAAGAATGTAGATATTATCAAACCATTGTTAGTCAGAATCATATTACCAGTAAATGCTATGTATTGCTGTTAGATGCAATGAGGCTAGCGATTCTCGTCTGTTTAGCGAGGCATAAATGTTTTATGTTTAAGTTAGAATGTACAAGGGTGACGGCGGAAGTTGACATCTGTTTCTCTTTTACTAGGTGGTGTCAGTTGTTTCTCTGAAATAGAAACCAGCATGTAAAACATCTCAAACGCAGATCTCTCATTTTTTTTTGAGGGTGCTTTTTCCCCAGACTGTTTTTTCTGTTGAGAGGTTCTGAAGCCCTAGGTATCACTCTAAAAAAAACTTGTCTCCATCGAGGTCGGATGCCCACACCTAGGTCAAACAAGATAACAATTAATGGTGCTTAATCAGAGGATGTCTTTAGCATCAGGTAATGGATCCAAACCTGTTAAGTTCTTATGATTCTGTTGTTGATTTTCTGTGCTGAAACTCTCTACGTCTTTTTCTCTGGCAGTTATTATAACTATGTTTCAGTTGCTACTGAAAATTTGAAACTAAGAAACTGATGGTCCTCAGAATTGTAATGTTCATTATGTTTGTTTGCTGGAACCATATGTGATTGATGTGTGTTAAGAGTGCAGCTAAATTCATTCTAACAAACACACTATCAGGACTAATGTTTTAGTGTTATCTAAGTGGATATTGAGTTAGAAGAACAAATAATCACTTCGAACAGAGTAGCAGATTATCCCTATGTTCTTTTAAATCTAAATACCAAATGCATATACTACTTTTAACTCTGCTTGATCTTCTCTCAGACAGCTAGCTTGAGTCATATCTGCTTCTTCTCCTGTTCTACCAGTGGTCCTGTGTCTTTGCCATTTGGCTGTACAAGCAAGCCGTACAATGAAATTAGTCTTTTCTGTCAGATAGGAACGGCTGTTGCACATAAATGTGTTCACTCCAGCTCTCCCGATTCTCCACATTTTTCATATCGCTCCGCACATAGTTTAAAAAAAGTGCTGAAATGGGTGCTCGGTGGTAGTACTGAAGATAAAGAGAGAAACAATGTATATCACACAGAGACTTAAACCATAAGTTCCTATTTAAAGTGATACCTGTCTAGGCCTCTAGGGCTTGAAAAACTTCTAAGAGAACCCTGACCAGGAAAGAAGAATAAGGACGATTAAGAACGAAAAAAAACTATGAAATGATTGACCTACCGTTTGTACTAAGTTCCTACTCTCCTGGTATGGGACCATAACATTTTGGGGGCCAGATATATGGTACCTTACCCTGGCGACTATAACAAAACTAGTTTTCTTGAAATATTTTGACAGGAAACACCTTAATTTCTGACTCTTTAACAAAAGATAAGGAGTAGATATCTACTGAGAAATTTAATAAGTTTTTCTAAAATAGAGGGCTGAAAATTTGCTGGCTTTACTCTTTTAACTTCTTGAAAATGCAGAACTTAGCTGTGGAGAACAGATCAAAATATAAGAGCAGCTTTATTTTGTTAGCACATTACTTGGTTAGGACTAGAAGAGATTGGATCATGGTAGGTAGAGAGTATTTCACCTTTGACTACAAAGTGGTGGTAACAGGGAACTGCCAGATATACATGAACAACATTTGATAGCGAGTTTTTCTCCTATGAGGCATATGTAAGCTTACTGTATTCTCCTATATATCTTCCCTTTTCTGTTTATATTTCCTTGACTTTTAATTATAGCTTTAGCCTTAAACGCAATGAGAGCTTTCCACTTGATTTAGACTTAGTAATGCTGGTAAGGCAAGGCAGAAGTGAAATCTAGATCAATAAATATCAGACAATTTTGTACTTCTGCGACGATGTTCTCATTTTCAGCTGCTAGATAGTAGGAAGGTGTAAGGGCCAGGCATCTTAAACTATTGATCATATTATTCTCTATTTTAAGCTAATAGATGGCCTCTTTTTATTTGTCAGTCATAGGCTTGTAGGAGTTAAGATCTCATGTGCTTTCCAGAACTAGGGGTCTTCGAGTCTCATTTAGGGCGCTTCACTCCCAAATAGTCTAAGGTAGTCCCGAGAGTACCCAAAATTAGGTGATCCCAAGCACAAAATGAAGGGGTCTGCCGAGAAAGTGGAGGGACTGAACGAGCAAAATTACATTTATGCCCCTCTCTCTCTCATGAAAGTGTCACAGGGACTACCTAAAAATAGGTAGTCTCGGGACTTGAGTCCTTTCACTCACCCTCACTGGCCTATGTTAGAATTTACGCTTCAGTCGTGAGAAGTGCTTCGATTAAAAGTGAACACCACATATGTTCTAAGGAAAAGAATGAGGTAATCGAACATTCTGCTTTAGTAAGTGTAACATAGAATTTTTTGATGGAAGATGCGCAGTAAGTTCTAAGGATGTACTCCGTACTAAACATATCATACCTGCCAATTCATGCCTGTTGGCCACTCTCACAGTGCTTCTGCTTATACATGGAGCAAATCTGAATTTGAGACCTTCAATGTTGTTAAAATTTATTGCATCTTTCATGATCTTTTGTTAGCAAATGAACACATATTGGTTGTTAGATTGATCAAGTAGTGTCTATTATCTTTATAATAATAATACTATTAAAAGGCGTTGAATGCACACCATCAACACATGTATTATTTGCCATGTCATCAAAAAAGGCTTACTCATCATCCACATGGCAATAAAAAGATATTTATTGCACACATTTATCAAACAAAAGCATGTGTAAGCTATAAATTAATTAACCAACAACAAGTCACTTAGAAAAAAATAAAAAATATTTGTTTCACATATTTGTCAAACAAAAGTCTCTATGAGCTATACATTAACAAACAACATAAGAATCAATAGCACGGTAAGAAATTTTCATCTGAAAATTTCATGAATCAACTTTGAACGAAACTAAAATTACACAACCCAGTGTCACTAAAAAAAATTTACACATTTGTCAAACAAAAGTCTTTACTGGCCATACATTAATAAGCAACATAAAATTCATTTGCAAAAAACTTTATTTTGAAATTCTTCTTGAATCTACTGTGAAAGAAATTAAAATTACTCAACTTTTTTTCTTTTACGAACCAAATCTTATTAAAAATTACTATAATATTCAAACAATCACTTAACTATCCGCACATCGCACGGGCTGACAACTAGTTCTAAATAATTCCTTGATCATACGGTGGAACAACATAATTCTTGTTCTAATTTTCACAGTCCAATCATCTATGGAGTCCTACCATTACAAGAGTATGGCGAAAGAGTCAAACAAGAAAAGAAGACAAAAGATGGTTTTAGCATGCAACTTCAACTGAACTCTGACATGCAAAGACTGGTTACATTGAAGTCAAACGTTGGAATCCAGTTCAGAAGGCGGCAAGACAGTCGAGGCCATTTTGTATCTGCTAAGTAATGGTAAAATCAATTATAAATTTTCAATTAAGTGAAGGTGAATTTTGACGAATCTGTCAGTCTTCTGTAATGTTACAGATTATTTCAAGGATCTTTGGGTGGGCAGAGAGGTACCGGTTGGGTTACTGGTGTTAAAATACTGTAGGAGATACGAATTCTGTTTTTCACCATGTTTGATCCTCCGTTCTTCTATGTAATACTCTGACATACAATATCGTTCATGTTTCTTGCTTTTTTCTGACTCACTGAACATAACTACAGAATATACATTGCAATTCAAAAAGACTAGCGTTGGACAAGCTCCACGTACATAAGACAATATAACCACGCCTTGAAATCAATATGCTGTCCATAAAAACCTCTCAAGTTGACATCGACATTTGTACCTTTTACTTGTACGTCCATTCTGTTTCATATAATCTAATATTCCTCACTACAGGTACATTTTTGTTTTATACTAATATCCTCAACAATCTTTCTTTTCGCAGTAGAGGTTCGCTGCCTTCTTCTCATCAACATGCTCTAGTTGCACACAGCTTTTACCCTTCCCTATCTTTGAAGATGTTTCTTCAAGGAAATCAATCAATATTTTCTTCTACTAAGTAGCTTTACACACAGTTTCCATAATCTTCCTTGCCACCTTGCTCGTAAGGATGATGAAATGGTTCTCATCACAACATTATTCAAGATATATGTAGACATGACACATGACTTGGCACGCTAATTACGGATGGTAGGATTGGACGCCATGCGATTGAGATTATCAAGTTAGCAAAAGCCAGGGGCCGGGGGAATTCGGAGCACATTTATACTGTTCTCAAGAGAAAACCACATAACCGTAGCGTTTAACTGTTTGTTCATTGATTTATTTATGGAAGTTTATTGATGCAAAAAAGTACATTATGATATGATTAATTGATCAGAGAAAAGATAGAAACCAATTAAACCAATATGTTATTAATGCTATGTTCATCTGTTCAAGCACGCTGTAGCAGGTTCTGGAGCTGATTTTTTTTTACTTCCTGGGTCGTATGTGACAGGAGCACTGCAAACTGTGCTCTTGGAGCATAAAGGTAGATCCCGGGAGTTTAAGAATCACCATCCAGCAGATTGTTTTTAACTCTATATACCAAGCCGAATCTAGGCGTAAGTGGCCTGACAGTTCAATAGATGACTTTGGAGTGAAGCCCCTTAACTGTAATTACATTTGAACACCAAGAGATTCGTAAATGCTATTGAGTACAGTCGAGCACCAATATGTTCATGATTGCTCGAAGTTGCATATAGTGTTGACCTTTTCCTTCACTGTCATGTTAATCCGTCAGATGTTCTTTTAGCAAATAGCATTATACACACTTTCTATGATCTTCATTCCTTGTAAACCTGATAAAATGGTTCTCTAGATAATAGCATAATACAACAGATCTGTTAACATGACATGGCTGTTAATAATTATGGACGGTGGGATTGGACGCCAACGCCATACCACTGAGAATATCGCAAGATAGCATATGTAAAGTGGCGAGGAGGGTAGGGGACGTGGAAGAGAAAAGTTTTGTAGGACATTTATTCTAAATTCCCTGGAGGACACGACAAAATCCAATAGCATCTTATAGTTAATCAAGATCTCTAATTATACAAGTTTTTCTGATGTGCAATTACCCGAATGAAAGAAAAGAACCGAAAGACAGACTAAAAACATGTAAATGACTCACTATGTTCTCCTGATCAAGCAATCTACAGCCATTTTTGTGAACCCTTCTCAAAGGAGCCGTACGTGACACTCTCGCATCAGACTGCTTGTCCTTAATCAGGTTCAGGATTTAAAGCCTGTCTAGGCATAGGCAAATTGCAGTGACAGTTCAACTGACCTTTTTGGAGTTGAGTGCTTGAATGATGTCCCTTAACTACGTCTACATTCAAACGGATGGAGACTATGCAAATGTTATTGACTTCAATAGTGTGCCAAGATCTTAAAGATCTATTAGGATAACGAAAACTAGAAAATGCCCGCACAGTTGTGCAACAAAGAGGCAAAATGTCCAATAGAATGTATATTTTGTATCAGAGGCTTTTTGATTCACAAGATGCCATTTTCTCAGGTTATTAGTGGTGCAGATTACGATGATGAGACTTGGCTGATATCTCACTGTCAAAAGAATTACAATCAGCTACAACTCCAGAATCACCAAAAGCCCCTTTGCCTGAATGTTTTCCTATCAGGAATAGTCACCCCCCTTCTTTTTTCATGACAAAATGCAACTCTTTACAAGTGTTGCATATAAATACATCATCTCCGAGGGAGCTTAATTCAATTCCTCAAAGAAAAGCTTCTTTAATTCTTTCAACCTAGTATCCTTATACGTCCAGTATAGTCACTTTCATCTTACATATATAATGGATACCTTAAAGCCATTGGTCGATGAAAAGCCGGTGGTTATATTCAGCAGGACTAGTACTGATCCCCTGAGCCACTCCATGAAACAGCTCTTTACTAGCTATGGTGCGAACTATACAGTTTATGAGCTAGATGAAATAACAAATGAGACTGAGGTTGAAAGTGCCCTTCAGACGATAGGGCACTCCACAAGTCTGCCAGCTATCTTCATTGGGGGAGACTTTGTTGGTGGCCCCAATGATGTGATTGGTCTTCAAGTCCGGGGAGAACTTGTGCAAAAGCTGATTGATGCAAGAGCCATATGGGTTTGGAACAAAAACCAGTAGCTCATCAAATAGCAGCATAAATAACTGATTTATCACTCCCCACCCCCGATTCGTATGAGATCGATGTAAGAACTATGTAAGCGGAGCAACTTCTAATGTTGCACTATATATACAACTAAGAGTACTTTGATTTGATAATGGTATGAATAAACACTATTTTAACTTACGAAGTGCCTATTTTCCTGTTTTGTTGTGTGTGTGGGGCTCGAACATACAATGGCCTGGTGTCGTGCAGAATTATGTAGTTGGTTTTGCAGCTGCTCTTTCAGTTGTAAGAGGTCCAAAAGATCTAGAGACTGTATCAACATGTACTTCATATTGTACCACATAATACAGATCCCATGTATCTCCTGTTAGAAATAGAGGATGCAACAAT
>CAAKMY010042600.1:0-11083 GCA_901111285.1 Corrigiola litoralis
GGAGGGGGAGGAGGAGAGAGAATTTATGGACAATGTCAACGTGGGTACTTGAGAGGATAGACTTCAAGGTGTAAAGGAACTATTTACAATTTTATAAGTTGATTGAAGTTCTTGACATGACTTGGCACCTTGGTTCTTGAATTGTGAGTTTACTTAATAAGCAGATTAGCAGAGAGCAAGTAAACTTGGTGGTAGCAATTAAATGCGGTGGCTACCTAATTAAATTTACAGGAATTCCATGTTCTTTGTCACTCCGGTTAGTTGGTTTCACTTTGAGGTCAAAGTAGCCAAAGAGTTGGTTATTGTTTTTGTTGCAAGTTTCCACTTTTAGTATGTTGGTGTTGTTGTTGGATGATTGGTATGGCCTACAATAATTAGTTTCGAGCTTGGATTTGGGGGAATTATGGTGGTATACATGCATAGTTCTGGTTTAAATGTTGTGGTTATTGGGGAAGGTGAACCAGTGATTGAGAATGGGGACCGTTTTAGACTTTTGACATTATTTAACTCCTGCTTTTGTCTATCAGAGTGAAGACGAATGCTGTTTTCGTGTTTGATGAGGTCACTGCCCGCCTCTATAAAATTCTGTAACTAGAATCTGTGTACTTTTTTAGATTCCTACTACCATCTACCAGTACCAGCTTCTCCGTGAGCACCACGGGAAGGAATAAGTGGAAGTGGTTTAGGTCCTAATAATTTTTCGTTTGCTTTGCCATTTTTTTTGGTATGTGATTCCATGGAATAATCAACGATGAGAGGAAGTAGCACAGTGTTAGTTTGTCAAAATGGTTGGCACGACTTTGCATCTAATTTATAAAAAGAGTCGAGATTAAGTTGTGAAATTGGTAGTAGTATAACATTAGACAGTTAGCACATGCAAAGTATAGAGGAATAGTCTCTATAAACTAAGACATTCTATATGTAGGAGTTCCATTTTTTTTTTTTCCGCTTAAATTAATCGCTTCCACTTTAATATTAAGGGGCCAAGGAGTTAGACATTGTATTTTCATAAGTTTCCATGCTTCCGAGGAAGTCTTTGTGCTAGCTAGGGGTAAGGTGGTGTACACTAGGTCTTTCTAGATCCTAGCTTCTGTGGGTAGGCATCTGTTGTCACTATTGCAAGTTCTTAAATAAGACAGGCGTATACAGCAAGATGTTCAAGTTATGTAAGTCACCCTCTCCGTAAAGATTAGTTATAAAACTTGCACGGTATCCCATACCAAGCCAGCCATATTTTACTGTACTCCTGTAGTCCCATATCTTGATCTTCCTATTCTAACCAATTAATATGTATATTTTTGGCTGTCTCCTTTCTTTCTTGAGACATATCCACTGAAGTCTCATGTTTTTCATTCATATAGTCATTTTTACCTAATACATGTCATCATGTGTGATGCTTGATAGAGCTTTTGAATTTTGCAACTCTTTTTCATCCTTGATTGCAGAGGAGTCCTGTCTGGGTGATTATGAACAGCACTATTTTGCAGGATTGAGGTTGAAGAAACTACGATTAATGGGTCTTTCAACATGATGTTTTTACGTCACAGCATATCTTTGGCTTATAGAGGTCACACCAATGTTGTCATGAGGTATACTCGGTGATCAAAGTGTGCTGTAGAACTCGTCATATCAAGTTTTAGGACACAAGTTTGTAAAGTTTGCCTTTTTCCTGGTAACAGAATATCATCAGTCAACTCAACAGAAACTGATGCTTCAGTTTTGGTGAATGGCCATTTCGATAGTGCTCTTGGTTCTCCTGGAGCTGCCGATTGTGGTTCTTGTGTTGGTACGTTTGTTATAAGTGTTTAAAATCTTGATAAGTAATTTTTTTAGTGTTGGTGGTTGGTAATTTGTGATGTTACTATTTCCAGCATCCATGCTGGAGTTAGCCAGACTTGTAGTCGATTCTGCTTGGATTCCTACTCAGCCAATTATATTCCTTTTCAATGGGGCTGAAGAACTTTATTTGTTGGTATGTACTAGTTTAACTCTGAAACGAGTATTTTCTCACGTCTTCCTGTTTTTTCTATCGGTGTAATTGGAACTTGGAAGGAATTATATGATGCTACTCTTTACATTACATACAAACTTAGATTTGAACCATCAAGTTAAGGATGATGTCGACGTTATGCATCCTGCTATTCTTCTTTTTTACCTTTTTAATGGAGACAATATATCGACGTTGAGTCTAAAAAACAAGCGAGTATGTGTTGGTTATGCGGCTAATTCTTTGTTTTCTTTCTGGTTGATCAACTACCAAATATATTCAAGGCTCATCCTGTTTGAATTGCGGAAACTTTTTCCAGGGTTCACATGGATTCATTACTACTCATAAATGGCGTGATACAATTGGAGCTTTCATAAACATAGAAGCGTCAGGAAGCAGCGGTCCCGGTATGATACGGATACTGTCGGCTATTAAACATAGACTCATTATTCAGAGAGCTAGAACGGAGTTACCATGTTTTTGGTGATTGGATTTTGGAAGTTATACTGTGCAATCTATATTTTTTTTCTTTAGCTTGTTTGCGGTCCTTTGTGTAGGGATGATATTGAAGCAGGTAATAGTGCTATTACTGGTCCTTACCTGCTCGATATGTGTATAGTAAATGGAACATAAATATTACAGACGTGGGCATCAGCATGATATGGATTTATAAGAATATACCTTGACCTACCCTTCTACCTTGGTTGCTCGCTGTTCAGTCTTCATACACATAGCAGCCACTAGAGTTAGCGAACTTGTTTAAAGTAAGAAATACCAAATATGTTACCAAAGAGTAAACAAGTGGAAAAATTAGCCTTTGACCCCACTTTTGCTTCAAAGAGTAAATTTTCCATATTAAAGCTACAGTGATTTAGTGGACTTTAGGTGATTGGGATATGATGGACTAGTAAGTTAGGCACGGGTTTGTTCTCTTTTAGTCCCTGCTCATGGGTAGAAAAGGCCATACTGGTGGCTTGTGATGTATGTGATTTGGGGGGTGAATTTGGAAGTTTGAGGTCTTGAACGTTATGGGACACCTCAGCTGCCCTGCCCTTTGTCACTCTAGCTTTTGTATTACCATGATGAGATTTTTGTCCACTCGATACTCCAGTCTTTCCTATATTATTCGTTTCTCACTTTATACTTTCAACTAGAGACTTGATTTATCATTTACTATGTGTGCTGTGGCTGATCTTTATGCGCTCCTTTCCCTGAAGATCTCTTTTCTCGTAGTAACTAGGGAACTCACAATAGTCTTCTCCATGTACAGATTTAGTTTGCCAATCTGGACCTGGATCCTGGGCGTCTCACGTGTATGCTCAGTCAGCTGTATATCCTATGGCTCAGAGTAGCGCTCAGGTTTAAAATTACTTTGCTCTGCTCTATGCTCCTGAGATGCGGCTTGCCATCTGTTTTTTTACGCAACATCATCAAAAACTCGATGCATATAGTATTTTGTAGTTTTTTTGTCCCCCTCATTTATCTCTTTAAATTCTAACACTTTTTGTTGGTGTCTCTCAATTGGTAAATGATTCTGTGGGAATCGTAGCTTCTGTTGGCTTGATTGCTCTGCATTCGAAAGCTGTGGTGTGAAACCTTAGTTATAACTATTAACCTATTGGATCGATATATGCATGCAACAAAACTTATTTTGCTGAAGTAATTCTGTTTCCTGGTAGGTCCGAGTTGTATTTATATTGACGTTAAATTGACATGGCCATCAAACACTTATATCGCAGGATGTTTTTGGTATTATCCCTGGTGACACAGACTACAGGATATTTGCACAAGATTATGGAAATATACCTGGACTTGACGTAATCTTTCTCCTCGGTGGTTACTTCTATCACACTTCCTATGATACACTGGAAAATCTATTGTATGCATTTAGAATTGCTACCTTGATACATATTCCCTTTTCTTGTGAAGCTATATCTACATTAGCTTGGATGCTGCTACTTACTTGCATGAATTTATGCCTTCAGACCTGGAAGCATCCAAGCACGTGGAGACAATTTGTTCAGTGTGGTAAAGGCCTTTGCTAGTTCCCCTATGTTAAGGAATGCAAGTGAACGCCAGTATCTTGACTCTGATGGTCAGGGACCTCATGAGGAGCGGGCAATATTCTTTGACTATATGACATGGTTTATGGTATGCATTATGGACTCGGAGAGAGTTGATTTGATTTTTTTTTTTTCATTGAGATCTATATGTACAGTTAGTGAGGATGGATGACTTGTTATTCTTGCTGACCAATGACTCCATGCTTTTATCGTCAATAATTATCAGGTCTTCTATTCAAGAAGGGTTGCTTCATTTTTGCATGTTATTCCGATCATTATCTTTCTTGTTCTTCCAATCATCTTGCGTCCGGCAGACTATGGACTACATTCTTGTTGCAGGACCTGTTTTGACTTCTTGAAAGGTAAACGATTGTTGTTGGTTTTTGCCTGACATTTTATTTTAACTTTAAATTGTTAGTTTGACATTATTTGTAGTGATACTTGTATGATTGTGTTAGTTTAAAAATGTAGCGAGTTTATATGAAATTTCTGAGTTTGTGTTATGATTCTAAAAGTTAATGCCAGCCTTTTGCAGGAATGTTGTATCACTTCATTGCAATCGTAACGGCAATCATTCTTCCAGTGATCTTTGCAGTTTTAAGATTGCTTTTCTCTAGTCATGCGATGAACTGGTAGGATGTCATTTCTTTGTTATATATTTTATGCCAGCATCATGGTTATGAGTCAACAGCATACAGATTATGGGGATTTATGGATGTTATAGGGGGTTTTCTTTTGCAGAGGTTTACAAGAAAATAATATATACTCATCAATCAATATTGCTTAATGTGATTGTGGATAAGTTCCCACTGTTTAATACCCAGTGCAGACTCCAGAAGCAAGTCGATTTAGGACTTTATGTCGCTGTTAATCATGTTAAGGAACATTATGTGGTGTAAAGTTGGTCGTGGTCAGTAATATGTAAGAAAAGGAGCTTCTTGACTGTTTTGAACTCATATTATCCTATTCTAGTGTTCAGATTTTACATTACATTACCAAATTAGGTTGGATTTTGAGGGACTGAGGACCTTTTTTTTTTTTTTTTAAGTGTGCGACAGTAGTAAGCCTGTGTGGTTTTCAATCCTACTCTTCTATGTAAGCCTTGCAGAGTTCTTAATAAATTATAAATTATAAAATCTGGCTCTGTTTCATTATGTGCAGTCATGCTTTAGAATCCTGCATGAATTTTGATTGGATGATTCATGAGACAGATTTTTCTTTCAGCTTGGATGGTCACATGCTTTTTCTTATCTTTAACATTCTCCTTTGTTTTACCTTTTTTGTTTCCTCTCCTTTTTGTTTAGGTAATTGACTATCTATTTTACAGGTTTGCCAATCCTTTTTTGGCCTTTATGATGTTCGTCCCATGCTCTGTTGTTGGTCTGCTTATCCCAAGATATGTGTGGAGAGGCTTCCATCTTTCCCAAGATGTTTCAGTTCGGAAAATGTCAAGAGAGGTTCTCTATCTTTATCATTTACATTTTCATTTTCGAGGTGGGTGTACTTTGGAGGGGGCGGGGTGAACTGTGCGGTGCTGCTAGGTTGGGTTGGTTATGTTAATTTATACTGGGCTGTTAAGGCATACTTGCTAATGTTGAGCTAGATTGTTAAATTACTTGTGCTGTTGTTGTTCTTTCGTATTGCAAATGATAACACTTAGCTGTAGCACTGTCACATCTTTATCATGAGAGAGAGAGAGAGAGAGAGAGAGAGAGAGAGAGAGGGAGGGAGGGAGGGGATAGTTATCTTTTACGTTTGATTTTGTTTTTTCAGTTTCTCTGTTTGTGCTGTTTCAAGAATAGTTATGTGCTCCTTATCCACTTTGTGTTAACCATCCTTTTCACTTTCGCCTTCACAATAATTTTGCTCAGTTCGATTAGTGTCGGTCATCCTTCACCAGAGAGCTTTCTTTTCTCCTTTCCATTGACTAAGTGTGAATTAAATCTCAGAAATTCGCTGAACCTGTGTTTTTGGTCAAATGCCCGCGCTACTTTTTTAACTTCAAGCTTAAATGTTGCAGGCACTAGCTGATGAAGCAAGGTTTTGGGGAGCTTTCGGGTTTTATGCCCTGTTAACATTGGTATGCTGCAGAATCCTGGTGCATGGATTTTTATTTGAGAGGAATAAAAATTTATGGAAGAATTTTGTGTTTAAAATCTATGAATTGGCTCTCTCATGTTCTTGTAGGTTTATCTTCTTGCTGGTCTTAGTGGGGGCTTCTTCACCCTTTTTGTTTCAGTTTCTATGTTGTTGGCCTGGATATTTACTCGGCTGCTCTGCCATCGCGAACAATCTCTAAGGTCGAGATTGCTTATCTCAGTGATTATCAATACGTTAATTTCATTTTTGTTTTATTATGATAATATATATCCTGATATTGGAGGTTTTTCTAGGTCAGTGATGGTTTATACATTACCTTTGCTGCCCTGCTTAACATTTTCAGTCCACTTTAGTGGGTTTCTTATGCAATTCTTGATCGAGAAGTTGGGTATGATGGGTTCCATTCCACCGCCTTATGGTAAGTTTCTAAAATATAACATAAAGCTAATTTTTGGTTCAAAGCAATAGGAAATTTGAGTGGGACCTCACTGAGAAGTGAGGGGAAATGGGACGTATTCACCTCGACTTGGTTTTGGGCAGATCTTGTATTGATGAAACTTCTCGTTGCCAGGATATTATGTGCCAGATATTATAGCGGCAGCCATGATTGGTGTTGTAACTGGTTGGTGTCTTGGCCCTTTGCTGCCTATTACTAGCGGCTGGTTAGCCAGATCTTCCACGATGCAATTCTTGCTGCATTTTAGTGTGCTTGCCCTTGCTCTATCATCAAGGTTCTTCCCATACAGTGTGAAGGCACCTAAGAGGATTGTGATGCAGCATACAGTCTTAACTGCAGGTATTTAAGACAACTGGATTTGTATATATTTCATGAGCTTGTCTTCTTTGCCGTTGTTATTAAGCCTTACCACTATTGTATGTCATAATGCCCTAATAATGCGACCACTAAGAACATGTACAGTTATTTGGCTTTGAAACGATGAATTCCTTAGTCTGATATGAACTCCATTTATGTCAGCAGATTCAATGCAGATTTTGGACTCGAGCTATGAATTTACTATTGTGGATGCCAATGCTTTACCTTTTCTTTTCAAGCATGCTCATGAAGCAGCAGAACATCTGCAAAATAGTTCTGAGTTTTCTTATGAGACCACAAAAGACAGATGGCTCGTAAGTTATTTCTGCTTAGACAGCTTTGAGAGATTTTCTTTTCCTTTTTTCCATTATAAATTATCCTTCTCCCTCATCTTTTTTTTCCCTTTCCTTTTCTTCCTATCTGTATAAATGTCTTTTTGGAAGTTCTGTTGGACATAAGTACATAACTAATAGGCTTGAGTGACCGGCATTCTAGGTCATAAACTTCAGATGACAAAGCGTTTGTTTCTACTTCAGAATATAATTTTGTAGTCGGTGGTTTTCCATCTTTTATACTGGACTTCTATTATGTCTGAGTGAGCGGGCTTTAGGCATTTGTTGAGGCTATTATATGATGAACTTTATGAGTTTAAAATGTTGTAATTTGCCATGTCTTGTTGTTTACTTATAATCATTCAGTTAAATGACTTTCTGAATTTTCTTGGTGAATTGATGTGTTGGCCTCCTATTGCACTGCTTGCAATATTCTAACATACTTTTGATGTACTAAGTGTTGCGTTCTTGATGGTCTACATAACAGTCTATACAAGTTTACTGGGAAAGATATTAGTTGGAGACTTTCGATTAGAGTTTGTAGTTTGAACATGTGCTATCAGTTGCCTATCTGCATGTGATGAATTTGTATTGTTTGCTATATTTGCAGGCGGTTTACCCATTGGCCTTTTTATTTTCAAGAAGCTTGAAGTTCCAAGCCAGACATGACAATGTCTTGCAGCAGTATGAATCTTTTCCCCGTGTGTCTATGATTAAGCAGGAAAGGCTTTCGGATGATGGCATCCGCAAGGCGCACCTGGAACTCAATTTAGGGTGAGTTTAAGCAGCTTGAAACTCCCTTAGGTAATAAACTAAGTTGATAGTACAAATGATATTTCCTTTCAATGGTGTCTGAACCATCCTGTTATAGGGAGTTAGCAATATTGAAGGTCCAGTTTTCCTTAAGCACTTCAATTTTAATTGCATCTTATCACCGTTTACAATATTGCTAAGTTAGCTTCCAGTCAACAACTATAACTACCTAGTGCATATTTCTTGGTGAGAAAACTTAATCTTGTTAGTTTTCTATCCATCAGAAAGTCTTTGGGAGAGACCATCTACTTTTATCTTAAAAGTAGACCAAGCCATGCTGGCCCATTAAGACATATAAATCTATAACTCAATTGGGCTTGTAGGGAGCTTAAGTAAATTTAGCTTACAAGGAGTTGGTCTACTTTTATAATAAAAGTAGATGGTCTTTTCTAATAATTTGTGTTTATTTAATATGTACTGGTGAAGAAATGAAGGTTAATGTGCGGATAGGATTAGCCTTCGCTGGACAAGGTTGGTCTATTTCACTGTTGAAGAGTTTGCCATTTGGTCTCGGCTTTCAGAATGTATGCCATAATTTTGCTTAACTGAGTGTGGTAGTTTTCTTTTAGTCTTGAGGAGGTATAACTGTTAGCTACGTTTGTTGTTTCTTTGTTTGATGTTATAATCTTTGGGCTACGGAGTGGGCGTTGGTGCATAGATCCCAGAGTACTGGCTCTACTGTAAGTTTGAATGACGTTGAGTATTTTTCTGATACCATTCTTACCCTGGTGTTTTGTACTTCTCTTCTCCAGCTCTCTAAAAGAGGTTTGGGTCACCGTCCTAAATGTCACTGGTCCTTTATCTGGCTGGTCATTTGCTAACAACACATTATCAGGTGAGCTATTGTTGGGGGCTTTTATTTTCTGTGATATGGTGAGTTACAGTATAATGGATCATAGTTTCTGCATAAACTTAAATATTCGATTGGTCTGCAGCTCCTCAAAGGATTGAAGGTGGTCCTCCTTCTTACATATGCAGACTTAGTGGTGCCAGCTACGAAAAGTGGGCCTTCTGGTTGGAGGTAAATGTTCTAGGTTCTTATCTGTATTGGAATCACGTGGTCCCCTGTATAAAGTGTATATGTGTAATGTGCAAATGAACGAATGCCATGTCCTTGTGAGCTTTGACTGTTTTACAGTATTGTCAATTAGTTCCCGTTGAGTCTAGACTGCTATGACCTCCTAGTTGTTGATTGAGTTTTGTTCTTCACTTGAACTTTCTTTAAAGTTTAAACTGTTGCGAAGAACTGAATTGAACAAGGCTCCTATTGTTATTCTCTTTTTTTTTTTTTTTTTGAGAGGAGAGGGGGTTGTAAATTGTAATGCCAGCATGAGTGCAAGTTGACAGTGGCTCTGGGCTGCAGCTTATGTCATTTTGTAATGACAAACAATCAAGTTTATTTGTAAACTTGGTCAAAAGATAGTTACATGCACTACGGAGTATTATTTTCAGACTGAGGTGTAGTCAGGTGTGCAACAGAGTAATCGGAGTAATTTCTTGGGATCTGTATGCACAACTACCCTGTACTTGAAGCGACGTCATCTTCAGCCATTAACTTGTTTGTTAACATTAAAGCGGGCGGTGAAGTGAAAATCAGTACAGACACTGCTTTGTGTAGGAAAGAAAAGTTTTATGTAGTGGAGTGGATCTGAGCATCTTGTTTGACCTTTTTTTTGTTATGCAAATCTACATCAGATTACATTATTCCTAGTACATCGATATCTTCTATATCTAGCTTACATATGGTGTATTAACATGGTTTTAAAGGTATGATGTAGTATTTATTATTGAGCTTGTTTTGTGTTGCAGGCAAACAGCTCGGAACCTCTGAGGGTGGAAGTGGCTGCTTTAGACCAACATTTGGTAGAGGCAACTCGAGAATTGAAAGACAGTTTTCCAGACTGGGCTGATATAGTTGCTTATACAAGTTTTATGTCCAGTTATACATTTTAGAGCACACCTTAGCATACTGCCATCCCCATGGGGGAGGCTCACAGTTTTGCTGATAGTCAATTGTATTAGATATTCATGATCTCAATAATAATAAAAAAAAAAATCATCATTAATCCCTGGTTGCCTCTCTTTTTGTCCGGATTAAGTTCTTAAGGCGTAAATGCCATGGGTCGAATCGACATAGTACGACAATTTTTCTGTACAGACGATCTATGCACCTCAAACTTGGTAGACAATTAAAGGACATATTTAGGATTTTTTTTTTTGAATTTAAAGGACATATTTAGGATTGACCATAGGTCGGACATGGATGAGATGAGAAATCATGCCTACAACCATTTATATATATCCATCAACCATGTCTAACTCGTTTAATTTTTGTACTCATACATATCATATATCCGCCGAGAGTGTACCTTGTGTCCTTGTATAGCCTAGTACTTAATAAAATATATTTTTATTTGCTATAGATTGTGAAAATACCTTTGACGACTTTGAAAGAATTAGAAGGCATTCTAATACAAATACTTCTAATACGGAATATGTGAAAAAAATGTGTAGACTTAAATTAGACAATATCCCCAAAACTTTAGGTAAGATGACGATTAAAATACAAATATTCCTTATATAACTTATAATGCGTTTAAAAACCTAGTTTTTCTTCTTTTGACCGTTATTGTCGCCGCCGCCACCACCGTGATGTTGCCTCCATTGACCACTGTACCACTACCATTGACCACTAACACCATTTTTCCGATGTTGCCGCTCTACCCAACTAGATTTTGGTGTAAATTCCGACTTTCCTTTTACTGTAAAATGCTTGTATCACGCATGAAATGTGTTTTGGAAAGCGAACAAAAAAACCCCTTTGACCTTTTTTTTTGTCGTGATTGTTGTCAGAAACACCCTATGTGTGGTTGTGTTTAATCATTAGTAACGACCCACACCCAAAGTATATAACTCTTGGTCTCCCAACTCGCGGGTTCGAATGAAAATAAAAAAGGGGGGGGGGGGGTCGTTG
>CAAKMY010042603.1:3291-14700 GCA_901111285.1 Corrigiola litoralis
GGGAACTCCTTTGTATTTTGTTAAGGAACTTATAGGAACTTAGGAACATTTGGGAAATTTCATAAATTTTGGGAACTTTACTGAATCTTGGGGACTTTACTTTTGGGAACATCTCCAAAGTTCCCATGTACAGGACAGGGCTTGAGTGCTGAACCAGGCACAACAGGCTCAATAACAAGGCTAAGAAAGTCAGAATAAAATTAACTTATAAAGAATTACAAAAGATTGTGAACAAAAAAAAAAAAAAAAAGAGCTAACTCATAAATGTTGACCAATTAAAACATAGGTAGAAACTGAAACCCTGAATCACACATAACAGACTGAATAAGAAGAGGCAAATTAATATGGACGAAAACAATAATTAAACAACAGAAGAAGATTTTCTCAAAAATGGAGAGACATAAAAGGAAACACATCTCATATAGAAAATTTGCGCACTTGTACAGAGGAAAAGTAGATGGTTGTTAAGAGACAATACTTGCATTTGCTTGTACACTTCCATCGTGTATGTCAAGTCATGGGAATTCACGTTCATGAGACTATTAAAAACAAAGATGTTTGGCTTAACTTTCTGCACCAGTAAATCCTGCAGCAATCAAGAAAGCTTCAGAATGTAGGGACACCATAAAAAAATAGCTCCATTTCCATCATAGCAGAAAGCATGATATATAGTACATGAAAAGCCACTCTATAAGTTACAATCAGACTATCTGGTTTTAGGAAGTGAACTGCCTAAAGAACCGGCTACTAAATTAAAGCAGCTTATATAAAGCCTCTATAATTTCTTCTACAGCTACCAGCCACGTGAACTCCAATAAACTCTTATAATGCCAGATTGCTTAGATATTAACTCTCAGGTTCTAAAGAGAATATATACATAGTTTTAATTAAAAGGAAAAAGAATGAGGCACGATAGATGATGTTCCGGTACTAAATCTCACTACAAATATGCAGCAGAGAAACGCCAAATAGGTGCATATTATCTCAATAGCCATGGGTAACCATGTTCAATAAGTGTTCCCTTGGGGCTCCTTTGATTCTCTCCTACTGGCTTGTAAGATTTGATCAATAGTCATCTATAAGAAGTACCTTGAACTTCTTCTCCTAAAAGTCCACAGAAAATACCAACTAGAATTGCCTCCATGTACGAGAGTATCACTCCAGGATGGTTGGCTTAATAGAAATGAAGATAGTAGAACCAAAGCATGTCTATGTCATAGCCATCAGTTCCTAGATAGAGCATTGCAAGGTAAGACTCTCTAACTCAAGGTCTAGGTACTGAGCCTGGTCATGTCTAGGTGCCTAGGGCTCAAGAAGCGCGAGTCTAACCAACTGATTGCATATTATCTTTTAATGGCTTTTATAAAAGAAAATATACGAGTCCTAGTGCTTCTTCAGAATACTTTGTTATCGTTCATGACAGTGGATATTTAGGTGATCTTTGCCATTTATATGCCTATAATATTAGATAAATGTGGTGCATCAATTCGTCAAGGTAATCTACTTTGTGTCCCGACTTATTCCTCGGCTCCAACACCCCTATAGCCCTATCATATCAGTGTACGGCCATCACTTTCTAAAACCCTACTGTTAAGAATGCAACCTCTTTCAAAACATGTTAGATGGTCATCAAAAGACATAACTGAACAGTAGCTCTTCTATATATAATCAGAGGATAACAATAATTTGGAGAACCAATGCAAATAGCACCACTAAGACCCTGTTCTTTTTGGTTGAAATTGGTAGGACTGTGTCTAACTAAAATGAATGGAACTGAGCTGAACAGAACTAAAATGAACTGAAGATATATTCCTTATACACAAGAACTTAAATATCTTGGTGAGACCAGACAAGATAAATTGACAAATGCGCGCACACAGTAACTATAGAAAGTGGAGATTTTGAAATAAAAGGTAGGGGTTTTACATTAAACAGTAGAGGTTTATAAAATGGAAGATTGACCTATAATATAGAAGATATTTGTTTAAAGGGTTTTTTGTTGAAAGGGACCTTTATAAAACGATTTTTGTGAACTGGCACCTTTATAAAAACTTTTTGCCCAAACACACCTTTAAATCATTTTTTTTTTGTCTGAAGGTACCACTTGATGGATTCCGTCGACTTAGGTGAGTATTCCGTCAACAATCGCTCGCTAAGCCTAATTCCCCTTTTAATTCATCGTTACTTCCACTATAAACCCACCCTTAACTCATCTCCTTCACATATATCATTGTTCTTCCTCCTCCATCATCCTAATTTCCCTCTTCTCTTCTCACTCCTACAAGCTTGGCCCCACCCTGAGTACTTGCAATCTTCTCCCTCTTCTTCCTCTTCTCTTTCCTCAGCCTCCACTCAAACAAACAAAACACACAATTTTCTCTAACCCTTTATTGACTTGCTCATATTCATCCCCACCACAAACGAAGGAGGCCAGGATGATTGCCGATGAGATCGATTGCGGCGGAAGGAGAATAGGGTTTTCCCTATGGATAGATATAGGTTTCTATAGAAGAGTGAAAAAAGAGGGAGAGGGAGTAAGTGAGGTGGTAGGAGGAGTGGGGGTGAATGACCATGAAGATCGTGTTGCTGGGGTATTAGTTGCGCTTGCCGTAGCGCTTGGTGCCGCCTTCGAAGGAGGTGGTGGTGGTGTCGTTGTCATTGGGGATGTGTAAGTTGCGGTGATGGCCGGTGAATCTGATTGTGAGAGTTAAGGTGGTGTTGGGGTCTATTAGGGTGAGGTTGGGGGTGGAGGATGTGGGGTTCATTAAGTGGTAGGAGGGTGATGACTGATGAGTATGTGGTGGAAGGGAAAGAGGGTGGGTTGGGGGAGGGATAGTTAACGTATTTAGCAACTAACCCGACGGAATCCGTCAAGTGGTACCTTCAGACAAAAAAAATTGATTTCAAGGTGTGTTTGGGCAAAAAGTTTTTATAAAGGTGCCAGTTCACAAAAATTGTTTTATAAAGGTCCCTTTTAACAAAAAACCCTTGTTTAAATAAAAAGATAGACTTTTATATTAAAGGGTAGTGGTTTTAAATTCAAAGGTAAAGCTTTCAAATTCAAAGATTGACCTCTTAATATAAAAGGTTGATGTTTTAACCTAAACGATAGAGGTTTCACATTGAGAAGTATAGGTTTTAACATGAAGGGTGGAGGTTTCGAAATGAAAGAACTATTGGAGAATAGATTAGGAATATTCTAGAGTATACTAGAATATTAGGGTTAGGTTATTAGACCTCGGTTCAACTCTATTGTACTATATATTGAGGTCTTGCCGTTTCACGAAAAAAAAAAAATTAAGAATTTGAGCATATACATTTTGTGAGATAATGAGAATACTGACTTAATATTATTGTGGAGGCAACGCCTCAATATATAGTACAATAGAGTTGAACTGAGGTCCAATAACCTAACCCTAATATTTTAGTATACTGTAGAATATTCTTAATCTATCCTTCAATAAGAACGACCTTTTTAATATAAAAGGTTAAGGTTTTAAAATGAGATATTGATCTTTTAAACTAAAAGGTAGAGATTTAAAAAAAAAAGTTTGGTAACATGAGGACTTATTCTCTCTTCCTTATTTCCGGCCAACATTCACGGTGCTCTTTCGCCGGAGATTCTCATCACCGTTTATCATGGGTACTTTTGGTATTTCTGCTCCATCGTCCGACTTAACCTCAAATTTGAAGTACAACTCCAGCAGAATAATAGTTGTTTCTAATTAATTTTGATATAAGTGCGGCAGTCTTCAACCCCGCAACCAATAGGTACTGTGGTAATATCGGAGACTCCTTTTAAGACGAGAAAATCACAGGGGAAGATTAGAGACTTCAGTTAGAACAGCATCATACAGAATGTAACTTGCATTGGAGTTAAGAAGACCGTTTGGGTTTTTTTTACCTACAGAAGTGCAACTTAGAGAACTCAAAAGAGCTAGCTACATTAAACAAAATAAGAGAGGTTGTGGACAGAGATATTGGAGCTTTGTTCCAATGAAATGAGAAAAAAAAAAAGGTACAAAGTATGTGTGGCAAAAGAACATGAATTATAAGCTCCAATAGCAATAGAAGTAAAAAAGGAAAAACTAGGGTCTCGTATAACAAACTGATAGCAGAGGTGAAGGAAGTAGAAATCAGAGATATCAGATAGCAGAAGCAGAAAGCAGACAGTGAAGGCACTGTACATTAATTGGTTTAGGAGATTCTCTAATTACCTAATATTCACTTTATTTCGTTACTTTTGCTTTCCATATTATTCTTCCCAGAACACATAAGCAGCATGATTGAATAAGTAATTTCTCAACAAGTTTTGAAATGATGCTTTCTGCAAAATAAGTTGATAAGATAAGCGTTCCGCCAACTTTTATACAGCTCAAATAAAAGCTACTGACGAACGCAAAAAGTCTAGTATGATTACAACCAAATAAAATAGATTAACTTGATTCATGAACAGCATATAAGTTTATCAATTTTTCAAAGTTCACACCTCATGCAACAAATACGTAAATCACTAGAGGCTTGTGCAGATATTATTTCTAAGATGCACGCAATGAACAAAGACATGTGTCGGAGCAGTATCGAAAGTACCTCATAGATCAGCCTGGACTTCATGTAATCACCACATACACCGCAAACATCAATAATAGTGCGGTAGACGTACATGTTATAGCCACTCAACTTCTTTTTGGAAGCTTCAAAAACTTTAAGAGCAGAACGAAGATCTGCTTTTTTTCCGAATTCCGTAATGATTGTACAAAATAATATCTCTGCATGTGGAAGGAGACAAGCATACCTGCAGATTTGAACTTAACACTCATCAAAAAGGAAGCATCATATGATAAATAAAGTTCAAGGGAAATTTATGCTCCAAAGAACTCCAGAATTCTTGACAACTGAGGTATAATACACATGATATGACCAACCAATATCTTAGAGTTTCGAACTTGAAGGGAAAACATTGGATCAGAATTAGACCTAAGGTGGGCCTACAAGGACTGAAGGACAGGAGGCAGGTTTCCTCTCTTGATTTTGAAACAACAATCGGAAAAATATGCAGCAGCTACAGTTTACAAATTTACTCCTATGCGTCCTAGCGCATGGGTAGGTCCTACGCACATATGCTTGTTTCTTGGCACATAAAAAAAGTCCGAAAATGAGCTCCATCCCATAACTTCTCTTAAATATTTTTCTTTTTCCACTTCCCTTTCTATCTTTTTTCCCCTCCACATAGAGGAGACTGTTTCCTCCATATTCTACTGGGAAAATTCAAAATATCTAGGCATGTAAGAAACTGCTCTGGACGAGGAAACTACGCAAAACACAAATCCCTTTATCTCCCTCAAGAAATGTGTGTAACAAAATACTTCAATGACGTAGAAATGTACCTTACAGCCAAACCAGGGCTGCGTCTGTTGACAGATATCCTGATCATGTCACTAGGCTTTACCATTTCTTTGATTGAGAATTGGAAACCTGAATAATTCCAGAAACGATCATAAGTCACTGATCTCTGGCCATTTAGGAACCAATATGATAAACAAACATTTAAACTGTTTAGAGCAACAATACTTTACAGCAAACAAATGCTTAGGCAGAAAGACATACAAAAGATGACCACATTCATGCTGACAAAATTCAAATATTAGGATTACCACTAACACGAATTATGTGCATATCATGTCGAAACACTAATCTAAAATTTTGTCAACCACCAGCCAAGAAACACATATATTCGGGATACCAAGACTAGATTACTCAATCCATTTCTGTGACTGTATTGCTTATGGTATAGATTATAGCATGGTCATTCATTCCAAATGCATACTATTTCCATGCAGCACGATTATGAACATCCAAGAGATATACAAACAATCATTTACTCCAATATTAGTACACTTTTTACAATTTGACAGATAACCAATATCTTGAACAAAAATAGATATACTTTTCTTTCTTCTTGGACAGGCAATTACTTACTTCAATCTCAGTAACCTACGTCGTGACTCAGACAAAAAACTTTACCAAATTCTTAACTTTACATACGCAACAATGCTACAAATACAACACTGCAAATCATAAACAATTCAACAAAGACAATTCCTAAATTGCGAGTCACAAATTCTTAGAAAAGACCGTCTACTCTTATCATAAAAGTAAAAGAAGACGAGCTCCATGCAAGCTAAATTAACTTAAACTTCCTTCACTGCCACGTTAAATCAAAGATTCATATCCCTTTGGTGGGCCATCATTGTTCCGTGTACTTTTATGATAAAAACAAAAGACGGTATCTCCCAAGACTTTCTGCTTATAAGTTCCTCCGTACCTGCTAATGTTTCCATGAGCTCAACGGCGTCTTCCAGAGAACCCTCACTGACCATCCTGCAACACTCTCTTTTAAGCAAGTCCAAAGCAGACCCATCAAACAGCCTCAAAACATCAACACCCAACTGCCCGAAACACCGGAACAACCCCACAACACCCTCAACTCTCCCTTCTCTAATCCCCTTAACAATGCCAGACACCACATTCTTAGAATTCAACATGCTCCCAAAACCAGAGCTCCCACTCCCTACAACACTCTCCACGACCATCTTGAAGTCGTCGAACCTCCCGTCTTCGACGAGCTGGGAAGCGACATCGGCGTAGTAGCTGAGATTGCTGCTGCTGCTGTTGTTGGAGGGGTGTAAGTGGGGGGAAATGAGGAGTGGAGAGGAGGAGGAAGGGGGAGGTGGCGAAGCGGGTTTCGAGAAAGCGAGGGAGGTGTGGAAGGGAGGGTGTTTGGAAACATGGGTGAAGAGAGGGTGGTGTTTTGGGGTGACAATGGATGAAGATGAAGAGCCTGGGGTGGTGCTCATTACCAGGCTCCTCATTGTGAATTGCACAAAGGTTCTTCTGATGGGGCACTCTTTGAACTTTGAAGGCAGTTAGTTAGGAGTTGTACATTTTTAGAATGACCGTTTTTTTCTGGTGGAGTGGAATGGATTGGATTTTAATGGCAGGTGCTGCCTACAGTTTTACAGTATGATTTTATCAATTGATTGGCAACTGGCGAGTTTACTAGTACTACTCTAGTGAAGTGTGTAAAGTATCTAATGGTAATTCAGAGTCTAGTGTATATGGTGGAGTAAATTAGTCGATTATTCGTCTAACTATGATATCTATATAGTCTACTAGAGTATCTATCTAGTATACCTATAATATTTATCTTCTGCATGTTAAGAGTCATCTAAATATTGGATTCGATGTGGAGCTCCAAAAAAACCCTCCTTTATATATATACATAGATTTAGGGAAATTACAACGAGTGTCATTAAGCTTGTGTCTTTTTCGGCTCGTACTCAGTTGTTAAATTAGATTTCGAACTGATTAGTGTCTCGTTAGTTTTTCAAAAAGGATGAAAAAGAGGGAGAAGTTATCCTCAACTTGTTCTATTAATAATATAGAAAGGTGGTCATTATATAGGCCTTATAATGACATAATTAGTCTTACTAAGTAGCAGTACAAGAAACTAAAGAAAGTGGGATGAATACCCACGTTTAGCACTAAGTAACCAACCAACTACTAAGAGAGCACTTCCCTAAATAATAGCAACTAACTTTGAACCATATATTTCAACACACACCCTTGGTTCAAAGTCGGTTTAAGTCTTCTTCACTAGCGCAGCTTCAGAATAGACTCGATCACGAACACAGCATATTGTTCACTTCCTTTAGGGTAAACCCCATCGAAATGCACTGCGATTCTTCGGCAACCTTTTATTGGTTTCGCCTTTCGAACTTGATCGGGTTTTGCACACCAGCCTTCTAGCAAGTCTGTCGCTCTCTCAATATTGCTCAAACGCTTTCAATTTGTACTATATAGAGTACTATTATACACATCAATAATCAAAACATCCAGAGTTTTCATTTAGAGAATTTTTAACGCCAACTAGATGTTCAATATTTACGTATAGTAATGGGTGTGATCGTCGCCATGATTTGGGGCAAAGAGCCAAAGAATACCACATATGTTTATGTGGTGTGTGAACAGTTTTGTTGTCTCTGGCCGACACATTGACCAGCATTTGAGATGCACCAATATGATGCTTCATCCGACCAACTGAAATCAGAGGCTCGAATATTCGAAAGAATTTATTGCTATGACGATACAGTTCTGGGTGTGAACGTTTCAAGCCTTTGCAAAGACCTTGGACTATATTACGGGTTTTGTACGCCCCTTGTCATGCAACACCATCTTGCACCACATTAAACTTGTTTGTAACGATAACATCCATGTCCACTTTTGGACTCCGCATCAAATTTACAAACCTGATCTTTGGGCTTTACAAACCCAACCTCAACAAAAATCTTATTAATTTACCGGCTTTACACGAGTCTTGCTTTTCGAGACTCCTTGCATAGATCATACTACACAACAGCTCTATCTATGGCTGCGTTGCCATATGATACACAATCGTATTTATAAGGTTCTTCTTGTATTTTTGGTGCAAGTGGTTTCATAGGTTTCACAATTTTGGATGTGTTTGGCTTCACACTTTGCCTCACTTCAATAAATGCTTTCTCTCTTTGATGGTGGGCCACCAAAGAGCTCATACACTATAAGTTGGCTCATTTAGTCACCATATAATATGCGGATGCTGGCTTGATAGGAATGGTAGAAGAAATACCAAGCAAAGTGAAAATTTGATTGTAAAAGGCGAAGAGATACAACCCAAATTGATATTTTGAAGAAGAAAGTTGGAGAATTCATTGACTCTAGTAAGAAGGTTGAATTTTATCAATACTGCTTGTGCCAAATATGGATTATTTTAAGGAAAAATTGAAAAATACTACCTTCTATGTACACTTTTTTCAAAACTACTACTCCCTCCGTCCCACTATAAGTTTCTCACTTCTTTTAGCGCGGTCTCCAGTACGACACTTTGACTATTATTTTTTATGCTCATATATTAAATTTTTTGATGAAAAATATAGTTTATGAAAACTATAAACAATAAGGAATGCAAAAAATTAATTTTACATCATAGTTTGCTATACATTTTAGTATATTTACGGTCAAAGTTTTGGAAAGTTGACTCCCAAAAAAGAAATGGGAAGCTTAGAGTGGGACGGAGGGAGTACCTTATATGTCAAACTTTTAAAACTACTACCTTTTATCACAAAATTGTTTCAAAACCACTACCTTAATCAATTTCAAGGCCACTAAACCATGATAAGACTGTATTACCCTTATTTCTTCCCTCCATTTATTTATGTACTCTAACAAACTCCCCCCCTCCCCCATCGAATTCACTTCTAAGCAAAAGAGCAACCCCAACACCCCATCCCCAATCTCACTCACTCACTCATTTCCCACCATCTCTCTCTCTCCCCTAAATCCCATCGTCCGATCAGCAACCCCTGACCGTCATATGCCACCCCCACCAGTGGGAATGGCTTCCTCGTCATCGGAAGCCTCACCACACGTCCACACCCGCCTCAAACAAGTCATGATCCCCTCCTTAGAGAAGATCACCAGCAACAAGTCATGGCGCAAGAACTCAAAACTCGTCCACTACTATAAGTCCCTCCTCACGTACCCAACTCACCTCCAACTCCCCCCCCCTCTCTCTCTCCACCCCACCTTCCTCACCCTCCTCCACGTCACCACCCCTATCCTTGGCCCTCTCAACGACGGCGGGCCCCACAAGTTCTCCCACCCTAACTCCGACCTCATCCTCTCCCCCTTCATCTCCGCCGCCTCCTCCTCTAACCCGAAGATCTCCGACGCCGCCCTCTCCGCCCTCCAATCCCTTATCTCCGACGCATCCTCCAAGATAATATTGCTCCGAAAGTTTGATTTTTTATTGAAACTTTTTTCCTTTGTTTTTTTTAACATTTTCTAGAACATATTTGCATGGTCTAGTGTACATAATTTGTAGGACTAAGGAGGAGTTTGATGAGATATTTTTTTTTCCTAGGACTAAATGAATGTACAGGTAGAGTAAGAGGAAGAATAGGAGTTGGGTAGGAGATGAGTGTGATAGATTAGCTATTAAATGGGTGAAAAATAAAGTTAGTTGAGGAAGAGTAGAAGTTGGGTATGATATCAACTCTTTTGCTTAAAATTGAATTGAGGAGGGGAATTTGTTAGAGTACATAGATAAATGGAGGGAAAAAATAAGGGCAAAACAGTCTTATCATAGTTTAGTGGTCTTGAAATTGATTAAGGGAGTGGTTTTGGAACAAATTTGTGATAAAAAGGTAGTAGTTTTAAAATTTGGCATATAAGGTAGTAGTTTTGAAAAAAGTGTACATAAAAGTTAGTACTTTTCAATTTTTCCTTAAAATATTCCATATTTGCCACAAGCAGTATTTATAAAATTCAACCTTCTTACTAGAGTCAATGACTTCTCCAACTTTCTTCTTCAAAATACCAACTTGGGTTGTATCTCTTTGCCTTTTACAATCAAATTTTCACTTTGCTTGGTATTTCTTCTATCATTCCTATCAAGCTAGCATCCGCATATCATGTGGTGACTAAATGAGCCAACTTATAGTGTATGAGCTCTTTGGTGGCCCAAACAAGGGCTAAATAGGTTTTTTCCACTTTAGTATACCTAGTCTCGTAATTAATGAACTTTTTACTAAGGTACTAATTGTTCGCTCTACACCATCTATTTCTTGTGCTAATATATCACCCATGGTTGTAGTTTTTACGGTTAGGTATAGAAGCAAAGGTTGGTTTGGCTTTGTTGGAAACAATACAGGTGGGTTTAGAAGGACGTTTTTGATATTGTCGAAGGCGTTTTGGCAGTCATTCGGTCTTGTGTTCTTTACGAAGTTTCTTGACGATAGGTTCGCATATCATGGTCAGTTTCGCGATGAATCGACTAACATATTGAACGCGTCCATAAAATCCTCGCATTTGCTTTTCATTCCTACGAGGTGGCATATCTAGTATAGCCTTAATTTTCAAAGGGTCTATTTATATGCCTCTAGAACTAACAACATATCCTAAGAGCTTTCCAGAGGTTACTGCAAAGGCACATTTTGCCGAGTTTAGACGCATATTATACTTACAAAGGCGAGCAAAGAATTTGCGTAGAGCAGGAACGTACCATTATCTGTCTTACGACTTCACAATCATGTCGTCTACGTAGACTTCAACTTCTCTATGTATCATGTCGTGCAACAGAGTTTGCGCAGTTTTTTGGTAAGTAGCTCCCGCATTCTTCAGCTCAAAAGGTATAATTGTATAACAATAGGTGCCCCATTGTGTAACAAAAGTCTTTTTGTTTTTGTCACCTGAAGCCTTTTTTTATATGATTATACCCTGCGTTCCATAAAGGAAAGGAGTGTGTAGCCTACAGTATTGTCTACTAAGATGACTATGTGAGGTAACGGAAAGTCATCTTTAGGGCTAGCT
>CAAKMY010042606.1:0-11569 GCA_901111285.1 Corrigiola litoralis
TTTTTTTTTTTTTTTTGCAATTTATGACTCTATTAAATAGATGTTACGGGTCCTCGCTATAGAAATTCTTAAATATTAAATATTTAAGATAGTAGTATAGATTTAGGATAAAAAACCATCAGTATGCCCATAAGTAGCTGATAATTGAACGTGCATGGAATTCATGAGGCCCAACTTAAATGATAAATTTATATTCCTTTATTGGACCAATATGGCTCCGTCTAATTTTAATATTAAAGTAGGTGGTCTTTCCCTTGACTTATCTGTTATTTAAAAGGGTGGAAATAGAGGAGTAAGGTTAGTTTAATGGTTTTTGTTGAAAAGAAAATAATTAACTAATGGTTAGGACTTGGGAGTTTAAGCTATACAGGGGAATGTCCCAAGTGTAAATCCTCGTATGTCTTTCCATGAGGACATTAGTTACTCAAACAGTTATACCATCATCATCATCATCATCATCATCAAACAAACATATATGAGTATTATATCATAATAAAGTGATCTTAATAATATTTTTTAGTAGACAAGACTAGGAGCATGCCCTTACAACGAATGTAGTTCCACCCTTGACCCTACATAATCCTTCCTAATAAAGACATACAACTCAAGATCCATAACTAAGAAACAACAAAATAATCAAGGAGCCGAGAAGAATCTTGATATCCGAAAAATACTTACGTTTGATTCTGGAGAGTGATTTATTTGTTATGCGGGAGGCACTCTTGAGTCTATGCCAGGGAAGACATTACCAATATGATACTCTACGTCGTGTTAAACATTCCTTTATGATGCTGCTTTACCACCTTCGTAATCCTAGCGTACATGCATTTGTGTTTACGTGCAACGTCTGTCATAACGATATCGAGACTATCAGACTGGTCAAGGTTGGCGCTGTGGAACTTGTCCAGATTACGATGTGTACCATGCATGCTTGTTATCAGAATTGATCATCGTCACAAGTTGATGAATCATATGTAGTACTCGTAATTACCAAAGGCGCAAATCAGAAAGGAGGAACTGGTCACTGGCAAGAGGTGGCTGTAATGTTCACTTGGTTCCTTGAGCTGATATGTCTGTCAAAGGCATATATATTGATGATCATTGACAGTGATACTTGTGAGATGTGTGGTTTTGAACCTGAAACTCATCATCATCGATCTGATTTTCAGAGTGTGTGGATCAATAGGACTATAGGTGCTCAGAGAACAATGAGCTGGTGTTGGAGGCAATCCAGTGTGGGGATCACTGGAGCCTTGACATGTGGTTTGATCTATTATGTTTGAAATGCTAGGAATAATGCAGATTGGAGGCATGCCTTCCACATCCTTCAACTATGGTGCAGAAGCTAGTTTTAGAACAGACTTCAATTAATTAGCAAGTGTAAGCTCAAAATAACGAAATGAGCTGCTTTAGAAGATTATAGCTGTTCTAAGTTATGTTTGGTTGCTCACTTGCTGGGCAAGTGAATTCCTGTTGTATAGCAGGATGAGTAGTGCTTGACTGGTGTATCTTTGCTTTAGGTTGTCAATTTTGATTTGTTTGGTTCAATAATATGCTTACATTCTATTAAAGAAAAATGGGTGTTGATATATCTTTCAGTGTGTTCTACCATTTTGGCGCATTTGACTATTTCCAACTCTTGTAGTGAAAGTTGTGCTAATTCACCTTTGCTTAATAACATAGTGGAACAGAGGGAGTAAGATTTACCATGGCAATACCAATTTGGATTTCTGAACAACCATCTGTTAGTTGGCAAGTTGGTTTCCTAATTTCACCTCAGTGTTTAGAGCATTTGTTGCTTTTACCTTTCATTTAGTACTTCTCTACACCATCTTCATCTGTTTGGCATGTTCTTGATCCTTGATGCTTGCTCTTCAATAAGTTTGTGAGGCATGTATTTTAAAGAAGCTTACAGCATTCTGCGCAATATACCAGTTATTTCTATATTTGTTGCCAGTCTAGCCATGCTTGACGCCTGAGGGCACTTGCACCTCTAGATTATATTGATGTTCTTTTGTGTATCTGATGAGCTTTAGCATGCTATGCACTTGTCATCGCCTGCCCCCATCAAAATTCACAGTGGATGTTGTTTGTCCTTAAAAAGTTAAAAAGTAATGAGAGTACAAGTCTACTCGTTTGCAATACCATCTGTGAAGTGCTAAGTCTAAGTTCTCACGTTTTGGAATCACCACATAAATTATGGTCAGAGATTGCTCATGGAAATTTGCTTGTTATCAGAAAAATGGAGCTGTCAATCATACTCATTAGTTGACGAATCATGTATAGTACTAGTAACTTATTCATCTTATGTTCATACTTGTAGGAGTTTTTTTTGATAGAAAATGGATTTTTTCAGTTTTACTAGCTCATTACGGGCCTACAAGTTTCACTACTAGCTCATAAGGTTAGAAGAAGGTTTTTTTTTCACTATGGGACTTAAATCATTCTTGAACTATGGCGAAGGTACTTGGCATTTGGGTGTTGGCCTATCGCCCTTCTTGAAAATGAAACATTAAGCATCACACCTGAGTAAAACAGTGAACAAGGATATATTTTCACCCACGACAAACAACTTTACTGCCAAACTTCACAACTTACAAAGAACTTCGCAAAATCACTAAACTACTAAAAGATTATAATGAAGCATAACTGCTTATTGGTGAACATAAAATCAAAACTCAACTATCACCAACTTAAAGGCTTGAATTACTACAAAAAACTTCTCAAAAAGTATGTTCCACTTCACCAAGCACGCATTTTAGGTGCACCCAAAACTCAATTAAATATAAAACTTGAAAAAGAGTAGAGCTTAATATCTCTTTCCAAGGATCACACCGAGTATAATGGATATCAAAGCCACTCCCAATGTAAACTTGAAGTTCTTGCTGGAAGAGGCTTGAGTAGGAGTCGGCTGAACAGCTGAAGGCGATGAGGTTTGTGAAGATAACTTTTCTGACTTCTTGCTTCGCCGTTTCACGGGACTTGAAATGGCTGATCCGATATCTCTGGACCTCACCTCTGTTTCCCCCTCTGGGGTACCAGTGTTGCTTTCGTCGGCCTAGAGATGATTAAGACAAAGCAGTTAACTAGTTTATATTGTGAACATAGTATTCTATTGATCTATTCTGTTTATTGAATCAGTCATCATTGCGATGTGTATACGCTAAATAGCCAACCATATAAGGAGGAAATCAAGTTGGATTCATGCATTCAATGGATAGTATCACGGATGGCAGAGGCCGAGTGTAGTTACTTAACTTTAAGCTGAAACAGTAGTTTGATTTAGGTTTCGGCAAGTAACCTAAACTACAGCTACGAAAAGAGAAAAACTAACCTTTTGTTTGGATAGTGCTTCAGCCTTCTGAAGTTTCTGCTCAACTTCCTCGATTTTCTTTCCCAGCAGTATGACTTCTTTTGTTTTGGCTTCAAGCTCCTCGGAGGTATGGCACTTTGCAGCTTCAAGTTCAGATACCTTTGCCGAACTTTCCTCTTTCTGTTTCGATCAGCAACACAAATGGTAACCACTATCAGACAACTTTATAGTTTATACTACTGCTTGGTGTTTGATGTTTATAAAGATCCAAATGAATACTTGTTTTAAGTTTGACAAATTAGTCATTGAAGTATCATATCGACAGTAAATGCTAACATGTATAGAGGGAACTCTAAAATAGAAGGCATAAAGGACAATAGTCTAACCAGCTTAGTAACAGCGGCCTGTGCAAGCTGCAACTCTTGTTCAAGCTGCAGAACTCTTTCATTCAACAATTCCTTATCATTTAGTTTTTGGACATGATGTTCCAACTGTGAAGTCAAGTCAGCCTCTCTTGCAGTCGCAGCTCTCACTAGACTTTCAGCCTATAAATGATCATACAGTCATTGGTTTATTGTTAGGTAAAAATTAAAGATATCAGCAAACATCCATGCATACAGCCCATTAAATTAGTCGTAGATAAAAATGTACACAAACCTCTTGTTTCAATTGAGCCTCAGTTGTTTGACATTGTTCTCCAAGTTCCTTTATCCTTGCTTGCAGCACAGATTTCTCACTTACTTCAATCTTAAGATTCTCCACCTCGGCCTTTAATTTGTCTTCCTTCTCTTTATATTCTTTCAGTTGCACTTCAAGTTGGTTGACAATTGCTTGAAGCTCCTTCTTGTGTTCGTGAAGCTGGCCGGTAGCCTCAACAGCTGCGGATATCTGTAATCACAGGATAATTTCCGGACTTGTCTTATTGAGTTTTTAAGTAGCTGGTAATATACTATTTGTATTTGATTAGATTTAGCAACACAAAACAGGAAGTTATTCAAGGTGCGAACCTCTGATTGAAGCCTTTCTTTTTCAGAATTTAGCTCCACTGTTAAGTCCTCAACGGCCTTGTTTGATGAGTGACATTTTGCGGCTATGTCATCCTTCTCAGCAAGAGCACGGGATAGATTTGCCAAAATATCACTTTGTTCAGTTTCAGAAAGAGCCAGATCCTGGGTGAGCTTCATATTGGCCTCGGCCAAAGCCTCATTGCGTGTCTCAATTTGAGCTAGCTTAAACTGCAGCTCATCAATCAGTTTCGTCTGCTCCTGTAATTTCAGAAGCGTCTCTTCAATTTCCAGTTTTCTAGATTCAGCCATCCCTGACGCCTCATGCGCCGCCTCCTGGTGTGTCTTGAGTTGGCTCTCAAGGGTACTAATCTGTTCATTTGACACTTTGACTTCTAATTCTCTTCTAGCTAATGTGTCATGCAACTGTTCAATTTCCTGTTTTGTTGATTCAACGACTCCAGAGGCTTCCCGTGCTACTTCTTGATGGATCTTAATCTGGTTTTCAAGGACAGTAATATTTTCGCTCAATTCTTTCACTTCCGATTCCTTATGACCTAACTTTTCAACCAAATCATCGATTTCCATTTTTCTTGATTCAGCAATCCCAGCTGCTTCACGAGCCCCTTCTTCATGTGCCTTCACTTGGCCTTCAAGAGCTACTAGCCGTTCATTCAGCTCCTTGACTTCAGCCTCTTTAATAGCTAACTTCGAGAGGGTATCTTGTAACTGTTCTATTTCCATTTTTCTAGATTCTGCTATTGCTGATGCTTCATGGGCCTCCTCTTTATGTGCTTTTACCTGGCTTTCAAGGGCACCAAGTTGTTCAATCAAATGCTTGACTTCAGTTTCTTTGTCTGCTAATATGCTAATTGTTTCCTTTAACTGTTCTTCCACTTCCAAAAGACGAGCTTCAGTTCCAGAATGGAGCTCAAAAGATCTTGAGTGCTGGTCTGTTAGCTCAGTAATGGTATTCATGTGAGAAGCAAGTTGAATAGTAGTGGCTTCCTTCTCCGATTTAGCAGTGTTCAATAACTCCTGAAGCTCGTCGACCTTTTTCTCGAGGGTAAGAATCCGTTCATTTGACTCCTTAACTTCTAATTCCCTTCCAGCTAATTTTTCGTGCAACTGTTCAATTTCCCCTTTTGTCGATTCAACGACTCCAGAGGCTTCACATGCTGCTTCTTGATGGATCTTAATCTGGTTTTCAAGGGCAGTAATCTTCTCGCTCAATTCTTTCACTTCTGACTCCTTATGGCCTAATTTTCCAACCATTTCATCGATTTCAGCTTTTCTTATTTCAGCAATACCAGCTGCTTCACGAGCCTCTTCTTCATATGCCTTCACTTGGCCTTCAAGAGCTACTAGTTGTTCATTCAGCTCCTTGACTTCGGCCTCTTTCAAAGATAACTGCGAGAGGGTGTCTTGTAACTGTTCTATTTCCATTTTTCTAGATTCTGCTATTACTGATGCTTCATTAGCCTCCTCCTTGTATGTTTGTACCTGGCTTTCAAGAGCAGCAAGCTGTTCAATCAACTGCTTGACTTGAGTTTCTTTGTCTGCTAATTTGCTAATTGTTTCCTTGAACTGTTCCTCCAATTCCAAAAGACGAGCTTCAGTTCCAGAGTGGAGCTCAAAAGATCTCGAGTGCTGATCTGTTAGCTCAGTAATGGTATTCATGTGAGAAGCAAGTTGAACAGTAGTGGCTTCCTTCTCCGCTTTAGCAGAGTTCAACAACTCCTGAAGCTCGTCAACCTTTTCCTTCAGCTGCAAGTTTGTTTCTGCTAGAACTTCATTTTCAGAAAGTGATTGTGCTGCTTTACCTTCTACTTCTGCAATCACTCCGTTCAGCTCTTTATTGGAGCTTTCTAAGAGAGCTACTTTTGCAGCACTCTGATTCAATTCCTCTATCAGAGATGCAACCTTCAGAGCTGCTTCAGATATCTCTAGCTCAGAACTCTGTACCTTATTTTCTAGAATCTCGAGTTTTTCAAATAATGACTTTGCTTCTTGCATTTTTAACTCAAAATCTCGAGTCGAGGATTCATGTAACGCTTCAAGTGCTTCCTTCCTCAATGCAACTTCTTCTGTGGCTCTGCCTTGCTCCTCTAATTGAATATAAGCAGATTTCAGCTCCTCTGTAACCTCGCCTTCCCTTACTTTAAGAGCCTTCAAATCATTTTCAGTGCCCTCTAGCTTTTCTGTCATAGCAGCTACTTCACTCTGCAATGCCTGAAGCAGATTTTCAACTTCATGAAGCTTTTTGTTGGAGTTTCCCAATGCCTCCTCTGAAATTCTTTTCGCCTCTTCCATCGCATTTATTGATTCCATCAGAGCAACTTCCTTTTCATTTGCTGCTTGCAGGGCACTCTCAAGGCTCAACGTTGAAGACCGGAACTTCTCGAGTTCTGCAGTGAGTTCAGATACCATGCCTGAATACTTATTTGTCTCTGCGTCAGCATCCCCACACTTGGACTCCAGGGAGCTTATCTGCTCTTCGAGTTCTACGATTCTCTGCTGCTTTGCTTCCATTACCAATTCAAACTCACTAACTTTTTTGTCAGCATCCTCGCTTTTGGAATGGGACGACTTAATCAGATCTTCCAATTCTGTATCACGAGATTGCAGTTTTTGCTCCAACTCTTGTATCTTCTTCTTGGAGTTCTCAGACTCCAGATTTAGACTGTCATATGAATCCTTTATGCCAGCAAGCTCCTTGTGCTTACAAGCATGATCTTCTAGTGAATCTTGTAGAGCCTTGAGCTTCTCATTAAAGTTATTCTCAGCCTCAACCATCTGGTCCAGCAATTTCTTGTGATTCAGTTCAAGCTCCTCGTACATTTTCCCACTTCCTTGTAACTTTTCTTCAGTCAATAAGACATCCTCTTTCAGCTTGGCATTTAGTAAATCGGAATCTTTTAACGCGGCAGCCACTCTTCCTAATTCAATTTCAAGTTCTTTAATCTTCTCCTGGGCTTCAAGTAATTCCCTGCTAGATTCACTTACAGATTGTTTGCCTTCTGTGGCTGTTATTTCGACTTCATGAGAACTATCCTTCATGTCCAATGTTTCTCTGTCAACCTTAACAAATTCTCCATCATCCAAAGAGTTCTCTCTCTCGTCTTTTTTTCCATTTTCCTGGTACAAGAATTCATGTGTTAGCCATATAAGAATCAAACTCATTAATGTCAAATATTTATAATATACTCTAGTAAAAAAAAAAACATTGGGTACACTTTAGAATAAAGCTACCTGAATAGGCTCTGTGACACTTTCAACATTATCCGGGACCTCCTTCACCGGCACCTCTACACTCGTTATGGTTTCTTCTTCCATATTGAATCACAACAGTAGATCTCAACCCTGAGGCACAGAAATGTATAAGCAATATATGAGAATCAACTATCTTTAGTGTACTCTAGTAGGCCTGATCACTAGTACCAAATGTAAGTTATGAAACAGAACAATATGGAAACTGAAGAAGAGTAAACTAGTAAAGGCAGCAATAATATCGTGATAACTCAAGTGCACCTATTCTCAACTGTCTGCATAAAACTAACACCACAAAACTTAATGCGCACACTGTCTAAGCTTAAAATTAATAATAATAACATTCTCTTCATTTCCTCTAAAAAACGTTACGTTCATGAGGTATACCTGTCCTAATACATCATATGCTAATGACAGGTTAATTGGAATAGAGCCTAAATAGTCATAGATCTACTCTGTTGAATGTGGTTAGGCATAAAACTTACTGTCTTGATACTTTTAGTACCGGTGCCCAGCTGGACCTTACAGTGTTGTCACTTTTAGGTAGAAAATACCAAATCTGACTCATATGTGATGAAATATATATCAATATTCAGGTCTGGCTTCTAATACCTCCCATCCCATGTGTTCTGCTAGCTAGTAGACAAATTCAGGTCAATAATATATACACCTCAAATCTGCCTTTGTACTATGTCTAGGACTGGTGTACACATAATTTTAACAAATGATGATCACATCAAGATGTAAAACCATCAATATTGAGCCAAATCAGCTTAGCAGGAGATACTTAAAGCACAAGTCACAAAATCAATCAACGCATTATTCGGACATTACAATCTTTAAAACATTCTAATCTAAGTTGTATAAGCATGATGCACCGCATCAATGCTGTAAAGATGGTTTATGATACTTTAAGCTTTCTGGCTGTCCATGACAATGCACGACAGTGTTAGCAGGAAAGTGAGAATATTTTTGGCTTAGTTTTATGTTTCTCAGATTTCCTTTTGGCGACCCTAGAAAAGACATAGAGTACAGGTAAGCAAGAGGAGCTACTAAAGAGTGATCAATGTCTTATTTGCTATAGCTTAAGAATCTAGAAGAGCAGCAATCCGACCATAAATATTCTATTCGCCGTGCATTATGCACTACTCAATCTGAATCTAAATCCACCTTCAATTATTGTAGATCTAATACTCACTAATCTTACACAATAACTCCTTCAGTTTCCCCGGCAAACTAAGTGCATAGTAAAAAAAAAAAACATGCAACTAATTGTACAAAACTTTGTTCACTGTACAACAACAACCGGAGCACAAAGCACCTCTTTTGATATCTAATTAGCGAAGCTATCATCTTACACTAACTAGTTAAAGGTCGAAAGCTAAGCAATGTTCAGCAAATTGCAAACTACATCAGGGCAAGGGTGGGTCCAAAATTTTAGAATTGGGATAGCGTAATTGTTTATTTCTACCATCTTTTTTACCTTTCCTACATTTTTTTCTACCTTGCCTACCATTTTGTACTATAATCTACCATTTCTACCAATTTTAAAAATTTTGGGATGTAGCATATACTTCATTACCCATGCTACTATCTAGATTTGCCCCTGCTTCAAGGACGTCTGAATTTATCTATTTTTAAGCTCTCGATCAAGATCCAAAAGCTCGAATAAAAAAGATTAGTAGATACGATCATACAGAGTATAATTTTGTAGAAAAACAAAAATGAAAGAATTGACATAGGCCAATATACTTCAGAAAAGGTACGTTGCCTTGCCCCACATATACTAGGATAGAAAGCGACTGAAGAACCGTAGCAACAATTATATTAGACCTAATACTTCCTTAAACAGAATAAATTGGATTAAAAGAAATGATCCCATGCCATTAGTTCCAAAACTGATAGTCCGACACTACCAAATGACAACGTGCCTATACACTAATATAGCGCGACCACTACTTAGACATTCCTAAGTAATAGTAATACTGTACAACTATTAGCATGCTCTTCAGTCTTCATCATCTCAAAGAAAACAAGATAGACACGAAAGTGACGAAGATAACTTTAATAAAAACTGAGGAAAAGAAGGGAAAAGTTTGGTATGGGGGTCCTTTCGTTGCACATCATTCAGCACCATCATGAATGCCAAAACCGCGTGTCTAGCTAAGCAAATTGGCTACTATGGCCTATTGCTTTTAAGTTGCCATCATTATCGTAAATTGAAGTATATATTTAGCCAAACAAAAACAAAGGAATGATAAGAAACGATTGCACTTAATAAACGAAAACATATTCAACCATAGTAAAAACTGAAAAGCATCCGACCAACATATTTACCCCTACTTGTATGTTTCTTGTCTTTCTTATTCTTTCTCTCATTTTGTCTACCAACCAATGAGTCGCAAAGGTCAGTACAATACTACAGCTCATAACGGATTGAATATGGTCCACGTACTCCAGACCATATGTATTCGTACCTATCACCTAACGTAGACTTGATCGCAAAATCAATACCAATATGAGCATATCAAAGAATTTGACGCACAAACATGTAGTATCATGTAGAAAATATTACACAGACCAAGATCAAACAGTAGACAAACTTGATGAATGATCATCACATATGAATATATGATCGTATATATTGACGTCGTACATGGTCAACAGTAGACTATCAGAAATGCTAGAAAAGTAAACATATGCATGAAGAAAACACAACAACAAAAGATACATAAGCAAATGAATATATACATATATGGAGATTCTGCTAGAATCACATCACACAGGAAGATACCTTGTATATATGGAAGAATCTTTTTATTTTCTGGGTGTGCTGAAATGTTTTTGGCTTTCGGCAAATATGCAAAGTTGAGTGAAAAAGAGAGAGATGATGATGAAGATGAGAGGAATGAAATGAGAGTCAATTATAAGGAATGAAGGGAAGAGAGTGGCGAATGGTTGGACCCACAGTAGTGACATCAAAGGTAGTAGCTCAGTGGAAATTATATGGATTTTGCGTCTGCCGTAGTTTTGTTTAGCTGTCTTGTTATTATTTTCTTCGGGGATTTGATCATTTCTCCACTTTTGCCTCGGATTTCTTACTTTAAAATGTTTTATCCTGTCTTATTACGAGGATATATATCGACTTTAAATTTTCTTGTCTTTTAACGAAGATCTATATCAACTTTAAATTTACCCTACTTGTTGCATAAGGAATCCTCAAGGATATGTAAAAAAAAAAAAAAAAAACAGATTCGGAAACATAGCTCACTTGGGTTTTAGTGAGTTTAAATTCTAGAAAAATCTTTAGAGATGTCGTAAGATTTGTGATATTCTAAATTTCACTTCTATAAAAATCAACATTCCACAATACATAAGAGAATTTGATTGTATGATGATTATAGATTGGTAGATCGATTGAAGGTTGATTGAGTATCAATTTGCCAACTCTATCTTTAAACTGATTTCCATCGATTTTTTCCAATCATTTTCGAAAATAAAATCAAGTAATCGACGAAATTATCAGAATATGTGATGATGATAAAATGATCGGAAATTGGAAAGAAAGTTTCATGTATCGAATTTTGAAAATCTACTAGTTTTATCCTCAATTATCACCACAATTACTAGAGATTCACTGTAATTAATAAATGTATCAACATAATTGCCACCAAAGTGGCAAAGCTGGTAGAAGAAGTGGATCAAATGCTCTTATTATCGATGCTCTATGAAATTTGGGATAAATGAACTCGATAATATTTTGAGATATTACCGGATCAGAGAACTTCCAACACAAAAATAGATGAAACAAAGTAAATTGTTTTAATAAAAAGTATGGTTTTCCACTACAAGCTTAATCCATAAGTACTATCAAATGATAAAGTAATTCAAATTATAATTTACTCATTTGTTAGTTTTCCGTTTAAGGTTCAATATGAAAGTCAAACATACATACACAGTGGCGGAGCCACGGGCTTTTAGT
>CAAKMY010042614.1:0-24504 GCA_901111285.1 Corrigiola litoralis
CCGGCCCAGTGGCCAGCTCTAGTATATAGTAAATGGTGGGCCTAGTTTAAAGAGCAAGGGTATTTAGGTTTTATAAGAGAAACTCATGCCACAAATTAAAATGAGATAAAATAAATGAGACACCAAAAAAATGAAATATAACCAAAACAGCTAGGGAAAAGGGAACAACTATTACATAAAACTACACAATAATTGTGTTGTCCGTCAACCTTAGTATTAAGTGGCCTTTAATTAATTAATATTGTACATGTTACATTGTCCGTGGATTTTGCTCTAATCATCATTAACATAACATTAAAAATATTGTATTTGACTTGAGCTGGATAGTCATTTGACAAGCTAAAACATATACCAAACGGAAGGCGTATCAAAATACATCAGACAAAAGTTTAGGGATAACATGTACCCAAACGTCAAATGGGGGATACTTGCTGAATTACTCAAAGTTAAAGGATGCCTGATAAAATTTCCGAGATGGTTATCTAGAAAGAAAATGATGGATATCTTCAAAGTCACTGATACATTATGTGGTTTTTTGTAAACAAATTTCAAGTTTTCCTTTTAATGTAATGTTTTCATTTACTTTTTGGTCAGTGAAGACAGATCTCTATAATGTGTAAATACGTTTAAAAAAATTCAGAACCGAGAGCTTTTTGACATTTATAAACTGATAACTTTAGTCATATTGCCTTCGATCTGATTACATGAATTACTCAATTGACAAACACGAACACGCACTTGTTCTTATTATATTTGTTTTCTTGTTATTCATTTTTGCATCATCTATCCATCCTCATCCGTCAAACGGGAACAAGTTACAACGAGAGGGAAAAGAGGGAAGTTCACATCAAAAATAGATTTGAAGTTCAAGTTCGTGACCAAAGAAACTGTTTCGGGAATAAAGGATCAAAATTACGGCTTTTTGGATTATTGTAGGAAGGCCACGCAAAGTTGGGATAATTGACATTCATTTACCCTAAAACAATCGTATAGAGTAGATTACCCAAGTTTGTTAAGATATTAGATTTGCAATTTCACATTTGATGGTCACAAGGAATCAGACAGACCCGAATTCGTTTGTATGCGGCAACTGACCTCACATAAAGATGTTCAAATATTTTGCCTTAGGACAAATACCGCGTCAAATTAAGCTGATGTGTTTCAGTCAACCATTCAGATGAAAACATTTGTTAACAAATATTTCGGAATTTGTTCCCACATTTTCAGGGCCTTCGGCGGACTATCCAAAAATAAAAAGAGAGACGAACATAACTCACTAAGAATAGTTCCTCACTTCATGACTTTGCCCTAGAAACACAAACTAGAAAGAAGGGTGATATCAATATTCGACCCAGAAGGCAGAACTAAGAAGTGAAGCATCAAAAAAAGAAGTGTAACACAGCTCACAAGAGATCAAAGCAAAACAGAGGATAAAAATGTAGGGAGAAAATACATCCCACAATCATACATTGCGAGTCTCAAGTCGTGCTCTACAACGAGCATCTGACTTTTTTGAAGAAAAATATAGCATTTGCCACTTAACACAAGGTTATCAATAACCATATCAACTGTCCAAACTCCCTAGCACTCTACCTATCCAAAACCCTTAAAGATGCAAATTCAACCTCAATATTGCACTGTCAGAAGTTCCCCACACAAAAGATCACAAGATGATCTCTTCATAGTAGGAGACTTCCAATTTACTCGAATGCATCATCATCGTCATCTGGAAGGGGCTGTGCAGCAGCCATTTGCAACTCAGCTTCATGCCTGCAGCCATATCCAGCTCATTATTAATCCACAAATCTTAGATTGGGAACCCTCATAATATGGATCATCCACAGAAAATAAAAGAAGGCATCAACAAAACGGAGAAATGGAAAACAAAATATTACCTCTGTTGCTCAGCCAAGTCGATCTGGACTTCTGGAGGAAGCAAAGCTGTAGCCTCCACAAAATGCAAGTTGGGATCACTGCACAAACGACATTTCCATTTAGCCAAAGAAAATGTGGTTAAAGGCACTGATAAACAGCAAACTGACAATCGCATCATGTTACGAACCCAGCAAGTTTCCTGGCAAGGTAAAGGAAGGGCTTCTCGAAGTTGTAATTGCTCTTAGCTGAAATTTCGTAGTACTGAAGATTCTTCTTCCTGTGAAAGGTCACTTGCTTAGCCTTCACCTGCCTGTTCTTAACATCAACCTTGTTTCCACACAGCACGATGGGAATGTTCTCACACACCCTGAAAAGAAATCAAAATAAAAAATACCGTTAGATATATTATTACATATTTGTCACACTACGAATAGCAAATAAGCCAGACTTCCAAAATTACCTGCAAAGATCCCGATGCCATGTTGGCACGTTCTTGTAGGTCAAACGAGCAGTGACATCAAACATGATAATGGCACATTGTCCATGAATGCTGCAGCAACATATGAAAGTTGTTACCACCAAGCCACACCAAAACCAAAGTGATGGAGAACAAAATACAGCAAAAGAGCAGAGAAATTTGTTGTGTCAAACGAATCGCTCCATAATTAATTAACGACAGCAGAAAAAGCATTTCATATTTGTTGGATCGAAGGAATCGCTCCAATCACAATCAAAATTCTGCCACTAACAGCTTAGAGTCACCAAGGAACATAGCATAAAGAGTGGACACTTCTACCTACATTTGGAGAAATAACAGTTGACATATAACAAAAAACAACTAAGACATCCTAAATGCACAAGCTGGCAAAACCTAGAAGGAACAGTCAAACCAAGAGGCCCTTTACAGTTTAAAATCTTAGGCATACAACCCAAACACGAATGTAGACTTCTGAAACTCAATTCTCTTACTTTTCAGGAGTTTTATTATCACGGCAAAACAAAACAAGCAAACCAAATCAAGATGACTTACTAGTATCCATCCCTCAGGCCACCAAACTTCTCTTGACCAGCTGTATCCCAACAGTAAAATCGGATCTTTCCACAGTTTGTGGAAAAGTCCAATGGGTGAACTTCCACACCAATAGTAGCTGCAGAACCAAAAAACCATTACTCAGCTTAATGACCATGTCCTAACACTAAAAACTGACTTGAAATTACAAGGTAGACTTACGTTCGTATTTCTTCTCGAATTCACCAGAGATATGCCTCTTCACGAATGTGGTTTTTCCTGCAACACACCCAATCAAAAACTACAGTTAAGCCTTGCCGAAAAGTAGCATCAAATCACACAAAATCCTATAGAGCTACACAGGATCTCCCCATGCCACAAGATCAAGATGGATGATTGCCTGATGACATACAATTACCGAGCTTTCCACCGTAAAAAGACCTAGAAACAATATGTGAGAAACTCTCTCTCTTTTATTTAAACCTAACATTCATACAGTAACTGAAAAACCCAAGTAGTCCTAAAGGTCTAGTTTTTTGTACCATAACACGTGAGGAAACTATTACAAAGACCTCCCAATATCCAAACTTTCCCTAATCAAAACTACTAAAGACTTCAGCGATCCACAACACGAAGACAAATGACAATGTCTTAATCTAAACACCACTACACATCACCCAATCATAGAAAAACCCTAACTTCAAAACCACATCCACATCAAACCATTAATATAGGAAATCTGGTAATTAACCTATCAGAACAAATACACAATAAAGTTCAATTCTTTCCACATTACAATTAAACAATAAAATGCTGATTTCCTACGGTCTATCAACTATCCATTTATATCTAACCTTATAATCAAATTAAAACACATACATAACACACCCTTTACACATGTAAATCAACAAAAAAGAGATCCTGGAAAAATTTCATCTCAATCTACACCCAAACCAAACCCTAAAAATCATTCCTTTAACTAAAAGGATCCTTTTTTCCAAACCAAACATAAAAAAAAAAAAAAGCGATCTTTATCATGGTAAATCAAACCCCATTTCCCCACAGCAAAACCCTAAACATAAAACCCTAAATCAACCCATCAAAATCAAAAAGCCAAAAAACTTTAATGGTTAAAGTCTAATATATTGACGCCCCCATCATCTACAACCAATTTCATCACAACAAATCCATAATAATAAAACCCTTCAAAATCAAAAACTTTAAATTGTAAAGCCTTAAATACGGAAAATCCCATCATACAAAAAACCCATTTCACCACAAAAAAAAACCCTAAAATCTAAAACCCTAAATCAACCAAATTAAAAAAAAAATCAATATTTGAAGAAAAAAAAAAAGTAATTAAAAACATACCGGTACCACCGTCACCAACGAGGACAAGCTTGAAGCTTGGGTACTCCACTGTCTGCTGATTCGGCAAAGCCTATTGAATCACAAATCATACAAATTCAATTAATTCCAAATCAAATCAAATTGGGTAACTGATAATAATGATTAATAAGATTATGTGAATATAATTACCATGTTTGAATTAAAATGAATGAATTGAGATGAATGTAGAGCGGAAGAGAGAGATGAGTGAGGAGAGGTGAGTTAGAAGTAGGGGTTTATATACCAAGGGTTTTGAACCAACCCTTTTTATGAATTTCTTTTCAAACTACTATGGCGTTTACGCAACGCGGGATTCTGGGCCGTCCGATTTGGGCCCATCTTTTGTGCGGTTTTGATGCTCTTTATTGTTTTGACACGTGCCTTACGCGTGAGGGACTCATGGGTTGCTTTGTTCTAGAATTCTCTCTTTCTTCTCCTCCTTCTTCTTCTTGTGTTGTTGACGTGCCATGTGGATGCTTTGGTTCTGTCTTTGTAATGTTAGCGTAGCGTAGCCAAACTAAATGTTCCTGTCCGACCCATCATTTTGTCCACGGAAGGAGGTTTGCTATTTCCTAACTTCCGAATAAGATGGCGTTACTGAATGGTATCGAGTTTGCGCGACAATCCTTTTACAATGTACTATTATAATCTCCTTTATTAATGGGGTTCAATAAGCATTATAATGATATATATGAGAGGGTGGTACTCATATTTGATACCACGCGATGGCGTCTTATAATTATCCTAGTTTCATTCACTTCAATACAATTATATTCATAATTGTTTAGGTTATAATGATGTAGAACAATTCGAACTTGGGACAATCTCTACATAGTTTGAACTCTAAACTATTAAGTCAACTTTGATCCTCATATAATCTAGTCTATGTAGAGTATGTATAGCGGAGAGCCAAGAGCTTGCTCTATATTTGGAGAAAACTGTTTGAGAGTTAAGTCGTTGCCCACAATGGTATCCTAATTTTCTTGGGAAGGTAGCTCAATTTCTCTTTAGGTATTTTTTGGGTATGTTGAAGCAACAGATGTTGCGAGGAAGGGGGATATGAGGATTCGAACTTGGGATATTCCCCATGTAGATTGAGTTCTTAACTATTGGGCCAACCCTGATCCTCAGTTTAATTTCTCTTTACGAAGTGCTAGTGAAGAGTTAGTTTTCCATGAGAATTGAAGGGTGTCAAGGTAGGACTTGTTATAGTAGAAAAACTATAAGAAAAAGTGGTTTAGTGTAGTGGGTTTTAAGCCACTTAAAATCATATCATGCGTTGTTGGAGAGAGTTAATAGAAGAGACGTGTTAAGAGTCATACACTAGCTCTCCAACAATGTCTCACCTTAAAGAGTTAGCCCTTGGGTGTTAGATGGAAAAGGCAAAAAAAAAAAAAAAAGCACATTATCTTCCGACTACTAAATCGTAGGTTAGTCTGAGTCAAGTCAATAAGGCCTCCTTACTGCAACGTATTTATATCCTATATGTAGGAACTTAGAGATTTTTGCAAGTTGTAACTCACATATCAATGAACAAAAGTTTTTTGGTTTATAGTGATAAATGCCAAAACTTGAAAATGAAATGCGAAAATCTAAAATCAAATCATAAGGTGATCATATGTTTATTTTTATCGAAAAATGTAATGTAATATAAAGAGAACTAGGGAAAAGCTCAATCAAATAAGATGATAATTGGTTAGAGTCAACATGGTTTGCTATATAGGCGGACTAATCAACCGCTAGCTCAGAACTTCCCGCACACAACAAGGCAGTTGAAAAGCGTAAAATCATCATGCATTCATTCCCAATGTGACCAATATCCCGCAAAGCTACACAAACGCGGTCTATTACGTGTCTTGAAAAGCGAAAAGACAGTGTCTAAGCTACTATAAATACCTCACTAAATACTAAGGACAATGTAACATTTTTCACGCGAGTTCACTTTACTTATCTCATTAGAACAAGAGCTTCTCTCACTATATAAGCCTAACTTATTTAAGCTTATGAGGGCTTCATCGGATACAGCCTAAAAGAAGTGTTTATTCCTTTTGGAGTTTCACTCACCATAAGGCATCAAAATTAAAGAGGCACTTAATCCAAGTTCCTATTGTTTTAACGTGAAATAATTATATTCGTACTTTTATCCAAAATTATCATGAACTATTTATGCAAATTATGAAGAAGCGGAAAATAAAGGTTAGAAAAGCAATTTGAAGAAGAAAAAAAAAACACTAGTATTGGAAGATTGAGTTGATTAATCTTCTAAATGCTCTTTACCAACTACGACTTCCTTAGTTCTAAAAAAGTTGAACTCCATTCTTTCAAAACTTCGGATTAGCTCATGCCATAATTTAAAAAATATGTGCAACAGAGGAGTATAATGAGACGAGGTTGACTCGCGGGGAGCTCTTACTCGGCTCAACCCAACATGGGTCAAGACTCTCATGTTAACTCAAATTGAGTGTTATCGTCTCTACATGATCTCGACGAAACAAATCCATTTTTCACCTCAACTCGATCAAAATGCTTGTAATAACTCGATTTTCAAAATAGTTGAATATCGGGATCTATAATTTTATTTTAAAAAATATTCATATCTTTTTTTATTTTCTTATCCCACTAGATTGTCATAAATTTCATTTAAATAAAAAACAAAAGTGATAATTATATAAATCTCAAGTGGGTGAGCTCGAGTTAAACTATACGCTTGTTTATTAAGTACTCCGTATCAGCTAAAACCATAGCAGCTAGTAAGCAAAAATTCTACAATATGCGACGCATATAATATACGTCGACGTATATAATAAGAGCTCAAATCGCAACCGTTGATATCAGAGTTGTAAAATTAACCGTTAGATCAATGTAATATAATTATAATTAATTTAATTTAGAAAAATCAGAGAATTCATTATATTAATTTTCCAGTAATTCCTCGGCTTGTAGAATCCCCACAGGGATGATATCAGAACTGTGAGCGGTCAAAACGACGTTCAAGTTGAACTCCATCTTAGCCCAAGGAAGCCCATGTGCAAATGTGCAATGTACTTACTTCTGAAGGCTGCATTAGGCAGTGGCATCATGGCTGATGCTTTACATACTTCCTATTCTCCGCGTGCGGTCCAATTAAATTTCATGTAAAAGGATAAACTCTGCTGCGCAACTTATGCCCAGACAAGGAAACACAGAGCTACTTACTTTACAATCAGCCGCACAAAGCGTAGTTGTACAATCAATAGACCAATTTATGTTTACACTTCGACTTCTTCTAGGCGCTAAAAAGGGAGGTAAATAAACTCATTTCATGTTTTTCACTAGAGTATTATAGAAGGAAGACATTACTGAAGACCTGAAGATTGAAGTTCCATAACTTATAACTAGCATATAGATGTATGGAATATTACATAACTTCTTGAACAACTCATTATTTCTAAATGCATAGCTATATAACACAAGAGTTTAGAAAAGATCTCGGCTAAATTATGCCTCCACAACGCAAAAACATATGGCTTAGCATTATACATATTAGAACTTTGTATAGCCTTCTTCTTTCGGCCTTTCACCAATGAAACAATGCTTCATGTCAAGCTATAAACTTCCCCCGACTAATTACTTCATGGTCTGCGGACGCTTACGAGTCGTACATCATCGATCACAGGTCCACAAAGGGAAGAGAAATCATCGCTCCTCATCGAATAGAATGTGCTGTAGAACATCACACGAGTCCTGTTACTCGTAGCTGTGAACCTAAGCATAGCACGCTTGTGTCCACCCTTCCCTTTAGACTCATAAGGAACTTTTAGAGTCTCTCCGCCAGCGAATGCCTCGACAACCATGGATCCGGTACAGGCATTGTTCGCATCACCTACTGTAAAGGTTAGAGCATATAGTTTACCAACGATTGTACGAGCAACTTGTGCAATAGCACTTTCTTTGCCAGCTACGAGCTCAACTGCTCGCTTGCCCGAGGGAACATAAAAATGGCCCGCGTCAATGTACTTGACCGCTTTGAGGGACTCAACCATCCAGCCAGGGAGGGGAGAATGGACGTCTTCGATGTTTGGTGGAATCAAGGTTCCCCATGTTGTTTTTGGGAAGATGTAAGGGCCTTCTTCAAAATCTCCATTTTTCAATAGATTCACTGCATTGCCAATAGAAGATTACATTAGCAACAAGCTATCATTGATCAAATCCTATGGAACAATGGTAGTTTAAGACACATTCAGTCAGTGTACAGGAGCAAACAATGTGCGCCTATAGATGCTTCTCCTCTCTATTAAATGATGGCATTACATTATTACAAGATCGGTGGTCCTGCGCTCTACCATGGAGCTACTAGCTTACTATTGCATGAAATAATCAAATGATGTAGCTTGAAGAGTCATATAAATGCGAGAATGTAAAAGTTTCTTAAAAAACATGTCAAGGGGATCTCTATTTCCGTATTTCGTCATGTAACTGTACCACAAAATCAACTAAATAAGTCAAACTGATGCCGACCTTTAACTCCTTATAAAAAGGCAGTCATTAGTCATGACATGATACTACATATTCTTTAAATTCCATGTGCAATTGAATTGATTGTGACGTAGGAGGATCTAACATAGCTCAAGCTACCTGTATCTTTCACATCCATCATAATCTCACAAGACACCCGCATGTGCATATGAATTCGGGTGCTTTAGAGTGATTCAAATCCTAACAAACCACCCAATATAATGCATATATAGCTGGTAATTATTTCAATAATCACTCTCCAATCAATTCTCTATAGAGGTTATATCGATAGTTAATGTCAGCAATTTGCAAATAATATTATCTAAATTGATACAGGACCAACTCAATCAAAAGACTAATTGGTTAATTATATTCTTATACGCCTACTCGCGCGCATACCCTTTGGCCTTGAAGCGTGGATGTTGCACCTTGTGCTTAAGCTTAATTGCTTATACATTACTGGAACAGTTATTATGCAATTAGGAACTTGCTTCATTTGTCATACCATTTAGCAACTTCTTGATTAGTAAGTACAAAAAATGACTAGTAGGATGCATTTTTCTAGCCTACGATGCAATCAGTATAGGGATAAGGAAATCATACGATTTGTCCGTCTAGGAGGATATAAAGTGCGCATAGCGACCGAGTCGATAAGCGGTCCACAGGCAGGATCCTCTTCAACACCAGGGTTGTGGATCACAATTTCGGCGACGTTAGACTTGGCTTGCCAACCCCATGCATACGTGTCCCATCCACTACTACTATAGAGAGTCTGCATAGGAAGGACTCCTGACTCGGGGGATACGGACACATTGAGTTGCTCCTCTTGCGCACAAGTCCTTGCCGCACTAAAAGTGATAGCATAGTACATATCTTTAGTCACTTTGACCCTTTGCTTAATTGAGGCCTCATTTCCTAGTCTCACAGCAAAGGCACCCTCTGGGACTACTAGTAGCATGTCCCCTTGTTTTTGGCCTGATTTTATGTATTCTACAAAGCCTGAAAGCTCCCAGTTTGGTAACGCGTGGCGGTTAATTACTTGGGTGCCCTTCATGTCTGATGGCTTCGGGCCTTTCTCAAAGTCGCCATTTGGTAATAATCCTGAAATCAGAGGATACTTCTGTCAATTTTAATAACAACTGTTATTACACGATTATTTCTTTGAAAGGAGCTCACGCTTGTAAATAAGACTTGAATAAGAAGATGATATCTCTAACCACTGAAGCATCTATTGGTTATTAGTACATGATTATAACATCACACCAACTATCAACTATACTCTCAGGCAGAAGTAGAATTCGTGTGAAAACATATTTGTAACACTTCTAAAACAAGTATACATTTTTCATAGGATACAAAAGTTTATGTTTTGAGCTAAAACGGAAATTGATTGTATCATAACTTTGCTTTTCACCAGGAGTAATAGAAATTTAATCACATATGTACATTTTTTTTATGTCCATTAGGGTAGTATAATTTTTAAAAATTGAAAAGAGGGATTGAACATCTAAGCTAAGTTTACAACACCTCAATCTTTATCACTAGGCCAAAATCTCACTAAGCACATACTTCTCGCTCATGGAATGTGATTGGTTTTAGTAAGTCCCAAACATGGCCATAAGCCAACCCATGAGGTTTGGTTTGAGCTATGGTAACTAACAGGTTGCATTATGGAATGGCAATTACAAACCCCAACATTGGCCCACCGGAAAAAAGAGAAAGAGACAGTGCACTCAGATAGGCGAGAGAATTCAAACGCTTTCACTAATAACAACCATAATAGCTCTGACAATGCAGTACCACTACATTGAAAACTTTGCTGGTCTACCTCACCAACGGTTGTATCACTGTAGAGAAGCTGCTAGAGTTAAGCTTTCTAGTCTCTGGTAATGCTCATAGTCATGGGTTTATTGCAAATTGCTACGGCTTTCCTATGTGTTGTGACTTGAGATAGCATTATGAGTTAGTATTATTTGGTCCAAAGGGAGCGTCAAATGTCACAGATGAAACTTGAACTCTCAACTATATGATTGGAATAAAATAGCTCTAACAACGCATCTTATGAAGCACAAATGTAGAAGAACAAACAAAAAGTTTACCAAGTGTAGTCATAGTAAACATAGAAATTGAGCTATACAAGCGCAACAAGACATGTCAACATAATATAGCACTGACTGGTATAGAATAATCAGCTGATGACCAAAAACTGAACAAAGGAGAACATATAAGTTAAAGCATATACTGGTTTACTTCACACATAGAATAAGCACAATTATACAAAGTTGCAGTAATATTCTACCCACATAGAATAAGCAAATTTGCTAAAAAATGTCTTTCACTTGTCATTTTTTAAGGGTGACTGTTAAAGTTGTCTGGAACATGATAACACTACCAAAAATTGAACTAAAAAAGACACATAAAGCATAACCCAGGGGTGTGATTTTTACACATTCATTAGAGTGTCACACGTACTCCGCCATATAAGAGTGTAAATATAAGTTTTTAACGTCGAAAAGGAGCTCAAAAAGTTAGAAATGAGCTCAATATAAGTATTAGTATGCAATAGTATCAAGGATAAGCTAAGGTAAATGATAGATTTACCATCGATTAAGGCAGAAGTAAAGTGGCAAGTGGCAAAAACTAGAAGCACCGACAGAAAAATCCCAATGCCCATCCTCATTTTGACACTTTTGTGTCCTTCCTGTATAAGTTTGTGTTCTTCTTTACACAGATAAAGAGAGCAGTACAGAGATGAAGAGACTCAGAGAAGTGATGAAAAATGTTGGTAGTGCATAGGTAGTCCTTATATGCATGGCCACCGCCTTTGAGACCCTCAAAGTTGGGCCAAAATAACATCCACTGCCATTTATTTTTGTCTGATGGATTTCACGTGGAAGGTGAAGGCTAGTGGGGCTACTTCTTGGACGTGTATCTATGTGTATTCAGTCATGTATCTCTGTTAAAATACACCAAATATCATATTCAAATTTTGGTTAAAGTACTGTTCGTGCCCCGTAGATTTATACGGATTAAGTGTTAGATATAGAAGTTTAGAAAAGGACAATGATTTGAGAAGGAAAGGCCGGAATTATATCTAACTAAAATTGAAGATATTGTCCATTTCCTTGGATTGCTTCGAAAATATTCCTAGTGATGGTCTTTTGCGAGTAAAACATGGACTTGGAACATGTTCCCAAAGCTCACATGGTTGATGCCTTGATGGTTTCATCTTTCTGGGATGTACCAGAAGGCAAACCTTACTTGCTGCTAGCTCTAGCTACCTAGTACAGTAGTACTTAGTTCTACGTGCTAAGCCGAGGGTGGTTTTGTCTTTTGGATATCACTTTCGAAGCATTTTACAATAGGAGATTTGGAGTATTACATTATTAATGCAATAATGCATGTTGATTGTTGAATGTGTTAGTTGTATAAGTACCTGTGTAGTTGTATCTGCTTATAGCTTGGCCACCGTATGACACTGATTAGTGAGAACAACACAAAGGCACCATGTCTATACTACAGAGTATTATCTAATACGCAAAGAGATATACGATTTGAGGACACGTGACGGATAATTTAATACATATTTAATAACAAAATAATTAACTTATCATTAAGTAGATGGCTTGTGTTCCTTCTTTTATATTCCCTCAATCAATAGTCTTTTGGTATTCTTGATATAATTATTTCTTTATAGCCTTCATGCTCATTATTATTAATTTATTATACAAATTTTCTTATTGATTTTCTCCTTTCTTCTCTATAACTATTATTTTCATGATCGATACATGTGGTTAATCCTCCAACAAGGTATTTTTCCTAACTATATATTTCATATTTGATGTTGTTATATTTGGAATTCCAATTTGTGTTATATTGTTTGTCAAAACCATATTTGATTTTGATTATTCATGTACATTGAAATCTAATAATCAACATCATTTATTTATGTTTGTTTAAATTTAGCTTATATTTTCCTCACTTTTGACACTACTCTTTGATCTTTATCACATTCATATATTATGAATAATTTAATTTGATTATCATAATATGTTCTCATCTTTGTTACATGTTATAGTTTAACAATGACTATATATGACAAACGATATGGAAAACTCTATGGTATCATAAACATGAGGTATGCTTATACAATTTACTACATTTGCTATTTTTTCATATATGATTTGCATGCTCATTCATAGTCTTGATTCTTTAGTAATTTATGTAGTTTAATTTTGTGGTGAATGTCGATTTTGAGACATATTTATCAATCAAGAATTAATAAAAAGATGTATGTTCCTAATTCACATTGCTTTCAAGATGCAAATTTCATAACTGTTGATGTTATACAAGTGTGAATGCTTATACAATAACTAGTATTGGTAATATATTCTTAAATTAATTTCGTTGTATTAACGTTTTCACCTCTGTTTTCTTGCATTTTAACTCATAATTTGATGCTTAAGGTTGGTGTGGAATGGTTGTTGTTGGAAGTTTGACGAGGTATAATAATATTTTGTTCAAAAACAAAGATTCAATTTTTAATTTATTATAGAACAATTTAGGGAGAGTAGGTTATCCTACTATTATTGTCTGACATTGAGTTGTCGAAAGTATAGCTACAAAACCCTATGCAAAGGTTTTTATAGCAAAAACAATATTTGTTATGTCTTTGTTCGTGCATCGCACGAGATTAGAAACTAGTTTAAGTTAACAAACTAGTTTTTGGCATGCGTGATGCACGAAATGTTTAGAATGCCTATTTATTTTAGTGTGAAACTAGATTTAGCATGGTTATTTTGTAAGAGATAGTTTAACTTTTTTATAGTGTTACATTGTACTTATATAGCGTGTTTATAAATTGAAAGTTATAGTACCATTAAGAATGAAAATTGGATTCAATACTTTAAGTAATTAATGGGGTGAAGTTATTTTGGTCAATAGTGTTAGGTGGAAGATGCCACATCTTAAATGTTGATGATTTGGCACTCCACGTGGCTTCCTTTTGTGAGTGCAACGCCTTTTAATTGATAGATTTTATTTTATATAGATATAGATATAGATATAGATAAAGTGCAAAGCCTTTTAATTAATAGATTTTATATAGATATAGATATAGATATAGATAAATAGGAGTACATGTAAATATCTGATTATGGTCAATTGGTCATCTAGAAACTATACATGAAAGAGTTAATAGACCATAGCTAGTATTGGGAGTTAATCAATCTATAAGGGATGAGACACCAAAGTAAAAGGGATAAAAAACAAGCAAGACAAAAGTTAGTACAAATAATCATAGGGGAGAAGAGATTCAAACTTGAGACTTTTATGTGTTCATTACTCCGTATCTCACTTTGACTGCTATGCCGAAATGCCATTGAAGCTATTGACTTCAAGTATAATTTAAGCAAAAATGAGACTTAAACGATTAGACTATAAGACCATTTATACTCCGTAATAATTAATAAACATCATAATACGTAGCACCTTCAGTTCCTACATCTTATGGGAATGCGGAACTTGCGTTGAGTGCAAGCATGGAGTCTTGGTCTATGAAATTTACCATGATAGCTTGGTGGAATTGGAAATGGAGCAAATTGTGAGTTTTTTGGCCGAGCTAATGCAATCCCAAAAGATACTTCTCTGTTCTTAAGGCGTACGTAGTAGGTTGGAAAAGTACAAAGAAACGTTTGCTAGAGAAACCCTAGTTCATCGTAATTGTATTTGAAGTAAAACATTCATCAGGTGGCTACATCCTCCTCATGGGTAGGTAGCTCTCAACACCGATGCGGCTTCTAAGGGTAATCCAGGTATGAGAGGTGGAGGAGGGCTAATTCGTGGTTCTACATGTTAATTCCTCTCGTGGTTTCAAGCAAATTTCAGTATATGTATCTCAACTCGAGCTGAGCTATTAGCACTAGCGAAAGGGTTACAACTGGCTTGGGATTTCGAAGAATTTTTTTGCATTCTTGAAGATGACGAGACGTCGAGAGCAAACAAACATGCCATTGATATGTGTCGCAAACTGGTTCATCAGCATGGTTGGAGGGTGCATCTACGCCACATTTACAGGGAAGCAAATTACGCTGCTGATTTGCTAGCTAATTATGGCGTTCTCCATAGAGATAGGATGATGATGGTTAGCTCGCCATCTCCAATACTAGCAAGGATTCTCAGCGAGGCGAGGACATTGCAGGGGTTGTTTTAGTTGTTATTTAGTTTGTTTTCTGTGTTGGGTTTATCCTCGTTTTGTACCCAAAAAAAAATTCTTCTGGGAAGTGTTGGGAAAATGTACACTATTATATGCTGAAACAATCAAATGAAACATTTAGATTATAAAAATGTACCTATCATTTGAGGGGGAAAAAGGTTACTAAATTACCAGTAGCAAAATTTTATTAACTATTATTTGGGTGAAGCTAATCCATCCTCGTCTTCATGTCACTGGTTGCCGATTGGGACATTCATTGTAAGATATGGTCACAAATTAAATTACAGTTATACTCCGTATGATCTAATAAGTTCTCCAGCAAAGGCGCATGTGAGATGTTTACACAATGTTATGTCATTGTCACTTATACTTTATGCAGTATCAGATAACGAAAGAATTCTTGGTTTCTTGGTATCTTAGGCAATGGGAATGGTGGAGTACGTACTATATATTCGGCTGATTTAGACATATAGTGCCATTCATTTCTTAGAGAAGTGGGGAAATTAGTAGATTGGCCCGTGCCCTCGTATAGAGGAGAAGGATGTATGTGAAAGATAAACCTGACTATCTTTTTTTTTTTTTTTAATTATTTACGTGGGTTCATAAAAAAATTATTTGTATTATTTTATTTTAACAATTAATCATGTGGAGAAGAGGAAATAAAAAAATATGATGTTTCGAACTCAAAGCAAGAACTAATCAAGTTGTATTATCAATCGTTAGGATTCTGGCTGCTCGTATAATTAATAACTAAAAATAGGTTCCTAAATTATATATAAAAAAAAGGTTTCTAAATCATAGTTGCATAGTTTGAATAGCGTTTTTGATATCTAAAACTTAATTATCAAGAATTTCAGCAAGATAGATTTCATAATAGAGGATCAGTTGAATTATTTGCCCAACTCAATATAATTACTACATAATGTACAATCTCAAGTATGTTTAATTGTTATATTCTACTAGTACTTTTATCTATACAATGTGGCTGTTTGGTTAACATCTTGGGGTGTGTTTAGCAAAACTGACTGAAAAGGTGATTGAAACTTAAAAAGGTACCTGAAACCTGAAAAGATGAATGAAACCTTTTCAAGTCATTAGAATTTTTTTAAGTAACTCAAGTAGCTTATTTTTTCAGGTAACTAAAGTGTGTTTCAGATTGTATTACCAAACAATTTTAAAATTTAAGGTGATTGAAATATTGGTCAAATAAGGTGACTGAAATGACTTACCAAACACACCCCAAGTCATGTAGAAATTGGGAATTTCCATGAATTGAAAAAAAAGGAAAGTTGTTTGGTTGACCAAATTTTAGTAAAATGGAGGAATTGCAAATTCCTGTTGGCTTACCCACTCCCCACTCGGTCATTCACAATTTCCATGAATTGCAAATTACTACATCTAAACCAAACAAGCTAAGGTAAAATCCCATGAAATCGATAAAAGAAGTAAACTCATGGAAAGTGAAAATAGCTATAGGAATTCAATTCCTGCATGAACCGAACAATCACAATGTATTTTTAAAATAAAAGGTGGAATATAAGAAATAATCCTACTAACAAGGCTGTAACTAATTTGGGTGTAGCTATCTCCCCCCTCCAAAAAAAAAAAAAAATCAAAAGAGTTTATTAGTAGTTTTTATGTCACGGTTAATCATATTGATTTTTTTCATTAATAAGTGACATACTTTTGTAATGATTTGTCAATATAAGTACCAAAATTTCTAACGTAATTTACAATATTATTTTTACTCAAAAAAAAATAAAAAACAAGACGCTTGTTTGTGATCAGTACGAATATTAACCGACATCGAAACAGGGCCGGCCTATACAGTAACAGTACGCAGAATGGTGGGACAAGGTAATTGGACTGAATATGTAAGAGGAAAACAAAGTAACATGTCATGAGGATTTGTAGGCCAAAGCAAAAGGATCGGCAGGCGACAGGTTTCAGCAAAATTCGTATTTACTTGTGAGTGGGCTCTCAATAATCAAATGCGGGACTGTCCTGTGAACGATATGTATAATGTACCCTTAAATTTCTGTAGTGTCTATATACTTGTGGTAATAAATTCATTTCCATATATGAGATATGACTAATTTTTGGGTGTGGAGTGTGGACCGTTATTGAAGCTCAACCTCAACCTCAACCTCAACCTCAACTCTAACTGCATGTGGACGCTGCGATCTTAGGCCGCAGATCAAGCGTCCCTTTGTCCTTATTAGAAGCCATTATGTCATACAGTACTACAAGTCTTTTGACCTGTAACAGTGTAACTTGAGGAGGACCTAAGAGCAATGACGTGGCAGGATGGAAAATTGGAAATCAAAATTAAATACCATAGTATTTTAGAGTATTTACTATTTATTATGTCAAAGAAACTTTACAATAAGTTAAGCTAACTAGAAGTCACTATAAGATGATATTAACACTGTTTTGCTCTCAACTTCAACGCTATTTTCGTGCTGTTTTAAATTCAGTGGCGACCTCTTGGTAGTATGCTTTCTCCTAGGCTATGTAGCTCCAACTATGCTAGCATCAGCTTAAATTAGTAGGCTACATAAGACAACAATTTGTTTGGAATTACTTGAGCAACATCAAAAATTGCTCCAAAAAGTGAGAATCAGATTTTTGTACGCATCCATCTCGATACTCGTTGCATATTAAAAACCATAATTTTCTTTTAAAAAAAGAAATAACCAGAATAATTGAATTGCTAAAGTTGATGACACACCAGAGAGGAAGTGGCCTCATGCTAACTTTGCACCCGGCCATAGCGCCACTCAGCCGATAAGAGAGGCAGCATTTTGTCTCAAGACAAACAATTATTGTTATTGAACTGGGCTATCTGACACTAATGTACGGTTATCGAAATTTTAGACCACACGAAACATTACCTTCAATTATACTGTTCTAGTATTCTTCATCTCCCTCTTTTTTGTTTTGGTAAGGATGTCTCGAGCTTAGCTACATATGAGGTTTTTCACAGAATGAGAGCCAGAGGAACAGATCATTTGCAGTGCTCTAACACTGGCCTTATGTATCCATCTCTGGTGAACATCCAAAGGTACACTCATAAATCCTGATTAGTGACAACTAAAGACCATAATTCGTGGACTTGACATCAAAAATTAAACACTCCTGTCAATATACTGGGCAAGCAGAATAATTTCTGGTTCAGGAGCAAATTTTCCACATTAAAACACTTAGCAGAACCATTTAAATAGAGACAAGGCAAATAGCAGCATAGCTACGGGTGCGGCAAATTATACCCCCTGAGAAGCCGCAGAAAGGTGTACTATATTATTTAGCATTGCAATCTACTTGATGCAAAATAATATTTATGAATGGAGCAACTTCTGAGAAAAGAACAAGAAAAATGCCCAAGATGAGAAACAAGGAACAGTCTCTCATGGCATACTCATAAGACTCGTACAAAACACCTGGAGTCAGCCACAGCTGCTACAGACAATGACAAGGTCCGCTGCTTAAGGAATTGATCTCTGGACCAAAGGCAAAGCTCCCAAAGCTTCACGCTCCTCTCTCTCGCGCTTCACCTGTGACAATCAGCAGCAATATATTTATATCCCATAACTCAAAATAAATTACGATACAGTCTGCCAAGGAGACCACTAAACATGGAAAAAGTTCTCGAATTTATAAAGCAATTCAAGAGTTCGCAGCACATAGATTATTCTGAGTGTATCCTCAAACACATTTCACCTTTAAACTATCAGGGAAGTATCCATTATCATGAAACCTAGCTTTAATTTCTTTTATTAAATAGAATAGGTCCTGAAATTTTATACATTCAGCAGTAACAAAGATAAACTGGAAACCCAGACAATGTGCCAGATGACAATAGTACAATTTAAAAATTGAAACCGCTACCCACATACTTAGAGCATACCCACCAATATCACAGACAAGAGATTTAGTATATAAGGTCACAACCTAAGAAAACCGTAATACAGTAAATTTGCATAAGATTTCCTTTGTATATGACCATGAAAACAGAGCTCTATTCCCAAGCATATGTTTTGTTTTTAATTAATTTCTATTACCACTAGTTCTCTCCTAGGTGTTAATGAAGATCTATGAATGCAACTGCATAATGGTAAACAACATGAGACATTCCATGCTAATTTGCGACAAGCTTATTGTCATCTCTCATATAAAAACCTCCCACCAACAGTTGATGCAAGGCACATTGCTAATTAAGGATAGCCTCCTGTACATGGGGTTGCATTTGACGTGTGTATGTTGAGTACTGAATGACGAGGCTACTGCATCAACTGAGCATCTACTGTTCACATGCATGGAAGCTTTTAACTTTTCAACACTACACTGCAGGATATGGACCTGCACCTTTTTTTTTTTTGGAAACAATGGACCTGCACTTAAAACTATTTGTGATAATAGCAAGCACTGAATCCGTACACATATGCAACACCCATATGTAACCGATTTCGCGTAGTCATGTACCTAGGTTGATGACTTGATGCATAGTTACGTAGCTTGTATGAGCCTGTAAACCCTATGGGCGTATAGACACCCCTAAGAGGTGACCCATTGCCCATAGGTTAGCTCATTATGTTTCACTTATGTGGTAGTAAAAGCCCTGAATCACTATCAACTACTACCTTTGATCCACTCATTTCCCCACATGTGTTTTTTCACATTTGTCGAGGTCATATTTTGACTATTAATAACTCACAAATTAAAATTTAGAAAAAGTACAAATATATAATTATTAGATTTACATGTGTTTTTATGTAAGTGTACTCTCTATTATTTTGGATTATATATGTTGAGTTATTGATAATAGAAGAATAGTTTCAAACAGTGTCAAAAAAATGGATGTAGGGAATTGAGTGGATTGAAGGGAATAAGATTTATTTCAAGGAGACTATCTCTTCCAAATAGTAAACACCACAATATAGAAAAAAATATAAAAAAAGAGTACTTACAAGAGCCAACATATCTTGTAGGTAGCTCCGGAAGGGTGTCTGTAAAGCCTGCAAAAGATAAACCAGCTATTAGTGAGGAAGCTCACATGTCACAGAAGAACACACGAAAAAATCAAGACACAACGATCGAGAAGCCATTCAAATATCACAAGTTCATGATAACCAAATAACTAAAATTCCTTGTTCAGAATGCTTCAAATGAGTAATGAGCATATCATGCATCACAAGTTCACCGTGTAACAAAAGGAATAAAAAAACTAGCTCAAAATAATTCAGAAGAGTAATGAGGCACCAAACCCTATCTCCAATATGGCACATTGTCTGCAACAGTCCAGAACTACCATGAAGATTTAGTTACTCTTCTTTCCAGTGACCGATCCTTGCAGGCCTTCAAAAACTTACCAACCAAACTCTATCTACTACAAGTCAGATCTTTTTATTAACTCTGTGTTCCCAGTGTAACTCTTTATTTGTTTTTATAGGTGTCTTCCCGTTGTAACTCTTAGCACTCCTCACCAACTTAATGATCAATCTTTTCCCAGATGAAGAAATCATCTCCAACTTTTCTGTCCCTCTTTTTACCAAGTAAGAGGACCCAACGACTGCCAAAGTAGATAAAACCCAAAATGACAATTTATGAAGACTGTTTGATTAAGCCTTCCTATCATAAACATACGAAGTAAAAAGGAGCTACATGGCAATGGGAAGAAAGAACGTATCTGAGGACCAAAGGCTTTAGATGTATTAACCTAGGTTGACATACCGGTAGAAAGTTCAAAACCTTTTTTCTTTTTGGGAATAGTCTATAAGTAGGGGTGTTAGTTAGCTAAGATGTTCAATTAATTACTCCAACAGTCCAACCAGAGGTCAGATAGAGCAAAATTAATCAAAAAGCAGCAACAATCTCAATTCAACTAGGTCTCAATGATTCTGCGCCTACTGTGCAATAGTTGTACCTCAGCAAAATAGCCTCACCTCAGGCCTATAAAGTGATGAGGTAAATAGCCTTGCAACTCATCGCCTTAGAGCACTTCTTAAGCACTGGCTATAATAGCAACATTTACAAAAGAATCTGAGCCTGAATACATATTTGGAGCTCAACTGAGAGTACAAACTCGAACTCGGATAAACTAAAAAAAATACAACAGAACTTGTCATAGATCCTGAGCCTGAATACTCGGATAATACTCGGCAATTTCATTTACACCCTTATCCATTATCTCCCAAAATCAAATCAAGCTCCAAAACTTGTCATAGATTCTGGTCCATCGCGTCACAATTAAATCCTTAGTGGGAAGCCCACTCACACATAACACATCGACAAAACTTATTTTGACGGACTTGAAAGGACATAGGGTCCTAAAAATATTTCTATCCCTTTTAGAAGCAAAACGTCCGTAATTGTTTTTCCTTTACAAGACAAACCAATATAGCATTCCACTCTCATAGCATGAAATATGAAGGGCTTTGTACAAGTCAAAAAAATCTTGCAACATCTCAATTGTGTCTTCCACTCCACATAAACACCAAAGATAGCTTCATCGAAATATAAATCAGATAAGGAGTACTATGCCAAATTATCAGAAGCATTTTGTTTTACGCCCAAACCAAAAACACCAGATTACTTTCAAATCACGTATTCCCAATATTCCCAGTTATCTCCAGCACATTTTAGCAAGCTCCAAGCCTCCAACTGCATGATCATTTGTGGTGACTAAAAGCCTTGTAGTTTCTCGCAATTAATAACACAGTCGACTAGCTCACCCACAAAACCCAGAAATTATCAACACTGTTCACATATCTATACTAAGCATTTAAGCTTCCTAAATATGTGTTATCCATATTTGCGAATAATAATTTACTATTTTCAGGAAAAAAAACCTCAAATGAAATGACTTCCATCCTTGTATGGTTGTACCCTATGATCTGACTCAATCAACATACATTTCAAGCGTAAAAGCCTATCTGACGGAAGACTATAAGCCACTTTCATATGCAAATTCATCGATAACATTGTTGTTAGTTCCAGCGCTATCTTATTGGCAAATTAATCCATCACACCTCTTATCTACAGAATTACAGCGCGGTAGAAAATGCCCAAACAAACATAGTCAAATAAAAAAAACCATCGCCAAAAATCATCTAAATATACTTTTAAATCTCAACAGTCCAAGTAGTAAATGTCCCTCAAGTTGAGGCCAAAAACCAAAACACAAAATCCTCGTACTAGTTCAAGAGTCTCGTAATATCTCATGTGAGCTAACCTACTCCACTTTCTCACCACAAAATCTAAAAATCATCCTTACATATTTGTAACCAACTACAATCCAACAATAAACCCTGAACTACAACCAATACGACTATAGGAGGCGAAAAATCATCACGAAATCCTCCTTGTCATAAGGACTCGTAATTTCTCACAAACCCTAACCTACTCTCCTAACTCACCACAACAACCTAAAGTTAATCCACATATATTCTAACCTACTCCCCTAACTCAACTATCCGAACTTTAACCCTAACTTAACAATCGCTTAAGCCGAAAGCATAGATATCATTCATATGCTCCACTGCACCTCAAAAACACATAAATTAAACTCCTGAGATAACATTCATATACCGCAAAAACCTCCAAACGACAACCAAAACATCAGAAGCATCCAAACATACTTGTACAGTCAATAAAACAACAATTCAACCATAAGGTAACATTCATTTACCGCAAGAATCTCGAGTTGATAAACAAAACATCAGGAGCATCCACACATACTTGTACACTCAATATAACAATAATCAAACCATAACATTTACGGCGAAAACGTAAAAATCAACCATATATTCCACTACAGTCGGTAGCCCATAAATTAAACTCCTAATATAACTTCCATTTACCGCGAAAACCTCCAAACAATAATCAAAACATCAATAGCATCTACACTCAATAAAACAACAATTAGACCTAAAGCTAACATTCATTTACGGCGAAAACACCCCAAAGACAATTAAAACATCAGAAGCATCCACACTCACATATTCAACCCTCAATAAAACAATAACTAACCCTAAGATAACACTCATTTACGGCAAAAATGATAATTAAAACATCATAAGCAGCCACAAATATTTCTACACACAACAAATCCATAATAACTAAGGTAACATTCATTTACAGCGAAAACATCAAAACGATAATCAAAACATCAATAGCACCCACATATACTCCCACACTCAATAAAAAAATCAATAAAACCATAAAATAACACTCATTTACGGCGAAAACATGAATAGCACCCAAACATAGTTTTACACTGAATAAAACAACAATAAAAGCCTAAGATAACATTCATTTACGGCGAAAACATCAAAACGATAATCAAAACATGAATAGCAACCACACATACTCCCACACTCAATAAAACAACAATAAAACCAAAAAACAACACTCATTTACGGCGAAAACATGAATAGCAACCACACATACTCCCACACTCAATAAAACAACAATAAAACCATAAAATAACACTCATTTACGGCGAAAACATGAATAGCACCCACACATACTTTCACACTCAATAAAACAACAATAAAACAACAATAAAACCCTAAGATAAGAATCATTAACGGCAGAAACAACAAAAAAGGATAAAACAAAAAAGTAAAGCTGAATAAAAAAGAAGCCTGACCTGGAGATCCTGGGGGAGATACTCGTGCTTCATGGAGAGATCAATAGCGCGCTTGAGGCGCTGGTTACGGGCGTCAACGATCTCGCGGGGGAGGCGGTTCAAGGCCTCCTTGATGTCCAGACTCTCCATGGGATCGTACAAGTCATCGAACCGCAGCCCTGAATATTATATTATAATATAATATAAGATGAAATGAAATGAAATGAAATAAATAAATACGGAAAAAAAGAGAAGAGAAGAGAAATTGGACCGTAGTTGCGGAGGCGGCGGTCGACGGAGGACTTGTGCATGGCGGCGAGGAAGTTCTTCTTGGGGTCCAGGATCCATTTCAGGAGGCTGGAGGAGCTCTTTGACACCGCCATTCTTTCTCTCTCTCTCTCTCTCTCTCTCTCTCTCTCTCTCTCTCTCTCTCTACAAAAGTGAGTGTGGAATTCGCGAATTTGTTCTTCTTGGTAATTTTTGGGTGGTTTTCGGTACCTTTGACTTGAGTTTGGGCTTCAACATGCTTTTCAGTGGCTTTCGACTAGAGCGGGCAAACGGGTCGTGTCGTGTCGGATTCATATCGTGTTAAATTCAAATGGGTTATAGAACCCTCAACTCTAACCCGATCCGTTTAACTTTTTTGTCGGGTTTGTATCGACCCAATTACTTAAATGGGTTGAAAGTCCTAACCCTAACTCTCAGCCATTTTTCGTAAGGGTTTATTAAGGACCTTATTTCTCTGTCTAACTAGTTGTGAAGCCCGTGCGATGCCCGGGCCACCTATAAATGCTCATTTGTTATATGTCGATTCAATTTTAGCCCATACACATCATTTTGATATTTAAAATAGTAAATGGTTATCTTTTTTAATTGTTACTCGTGGCAAGTTTT
>CAAKMY010042630.1:0-14379 GCA_901111285.1 Corrigiola litoralis
CCTGACCACACATGGCCTGCGTCACTGGTTATGACGCAGCCATGTTGGCCTGTGTCACTGGTTATGACGCAGCCTTATGGCTGCGCCTCAACCAGTGACGCAGCCTTGTTGTGTCTGGTTAATTCTGTTTCTGCCACTACATTATTATGAGAACCTGAAAGTCAATAGGAACGGTCCGGAGGCCCCTAGCCTCGCCGTGCTCCTTCCCTAAGAGGTGGTTCTCGAGCGTACTCCACTCTTTAACATTAATTAAAAACATAAAAAAAAAGAGTTGCGGGTCCGGTGCGCTCACAGTAGGTCACAATCCATGAAGCCCTCGTGGAATGTACAACCAACTTACCAACTGATACTTAAAAACAACACAAAACTTAATTGTTTTCACAATGACAAATTGTCCCTCCTTTGAAAATAGACACAGCAGTAGTACCATAACAACACGGCTTTACCGAGATGTCAACACAAAACTCATTTCTTAGCTGCTTCACTATCTTCCTCTACCTTATGTTTCATCAAAGTGCTTCTCTCTGAATGACATTGCATTTTGAGGAATACATCATACATGGCTTTCTTTTTCACTCACAAAATCTTATGCACCTTTCTAGTTGCAATACTTCTTTCGTTATGTTTCCTTGCAAGACCTTCCTTATGTGACCCTAGAGCAAAAGAAGCAGGTTTAGTGTGCTCCAGAAAGAAAGCTTCAGTGAACCAACGTCAAACTTTTGTATCCAACTTCCTAGGAGCACTTGATTCTTTAACATCACAAGTAGCACGTAGGGGCTATGGGTCTAGCATCAATGGCACAGGAAACCTCACAGTCTACGCCTTTGGCGAATGCATGAATGATGTAACAGGAACAGATTGTAACCTGTGCTTTGCACAACTCAAAACCAGCATCGACAAGTGCCTTCCTTACGAGAGATTGACACGTGGCGGCCAGGTCTTCTTTGATGGGTGTTACTTAAGGTATGATGATCATGATTTTCAAGGAGAGGTTTTGAGCAGTGGAGACAAAGTTGTTTGTGAGAGTAGGAATGTTACTGAGAACAATAACATTTTTAAGGAAAATGTTGTGGATTTGGTGAAGAATTTGAGTAACCAAGGGGTGAAGAATGGTGGATTCATTGTTGGATCATTGAACAGAAATAATGTGACTGTTTATGGTTTGGTTCAATGTTGGGAGTACGTGAATTCTAGTGCTTGTGAAACTTGTTTGGCCAATGCAGTTTCTATGGTGAGTTCATGCCCTCCGACTATTGGAGGAAGGGCTTTAAATTCTGGATGTTATTTGAGGTATTCGACCGACAAGTTCTACAATACTTCTATGATGCATCCAACCGTTGTAAGTCACGGTAAGTACCAAAGTTGTTTTCTGCTTGTTTGATTACCCCTCACATGCAAATTCACTCTATTTGGACAAGAAAAGTACTACACTTTAAAGACACAATATCTAAACATGATTACATTATAACTGACTAGACTTTTGAGGAAAGAATAAGCCTATAGCCCTATAGGTTAAGTAACTTTGTGAGCTTTCAGCAATCTTCTGATGGTTCTTATGCAATTTTCGACAGTAGCCAGTCGTCGGGCAGTAGTCCTCGCTGCCACTCTATCAGCTCCGGCTTTTGTAGTGCTTCTTGCTGCTGCTGTGTTTGTGGGAAGACAAATACTCATCAAGAGGAAAAGAGGTAACAATGCGAAATATCTAAGGGTTACAAACTCAAAACTCTTCTCTGATCCCCCAAACCCTGTTTTTACTTAATGTACACAGATTAATGTGACATGCTCTGGTGTTGGCTAGCAGAAAAGGAGCTAGGGCGTCTAGTAAGCTCTGTGAACAAATCAAAACTCAATTACTCATACGAGACACTCGAAGAAGCGACAAATTACTTCCACAAGTCCAACAAATTGGGTCAAGGAGGCTTTGGTTCAGCGTTCAAAGTATATCTCCATTCTCTCCTTCCACCTTTCACTCGCAAGCTCTTGAGTCCTTTCCCCACTATTTCTGACCCTTTACTTTGATGTGAATGAAATAGGGGACATTGCCTGACGGTAAAGTAGTTGCAGTGAAGAGGCTTTTCTTCAATACGAGGCAATGGGTTGATCATTTCTTCAACGAAATCGATTTAATCAGCAGCATCCAGCACAAAAACCTTGTGAAGCTTCTGGGTTGCAGTATCAGTGGTCCTGAAAGCCTTCTGGTCTATGAATTTGTGCCTAATCATGATCTTGATCATCACCTTTTTGGTAAACTTTCTCAAACCAGAAGTTCATGTTGTCAAATATGCAAACTGGCTCATACTATGCTGTCACCACATGAATCATAATTATGGAGTTCTTTTATCGTCTTGTCAGGGAAAAGGAATACTCAGACACTACACTGGGAGGAAAGGTACAACATTTTATTAGGTATAGCTGAGGGCATAGCTTATCTTCACGAAGAAGCAAAGTTAAGGATCATACACAGGGACATCAAATTGAGCAACATTCTGCTAGACCAGGACTTGACACCTAAAATTGCGGATTTTGGGCTTGTTAGATTGCTGCCCGAAGACAAGTCTCATCTTAGCACTGCCGTTGCAGGCACATTGTGAGTCAATTAGTTGTTTGCGATAAGTAATTTCATTTCTGTCCCTCCATCTAACTGCAAACATCTTAGTTGGGTATATGAGATCCTACGGAGACAACCGTTAGTAGTGCAGAAATTATTGGTTTGAAAGATAATGCTCTATTGAAACAATAATTTTCCTTAAGCTGGAGCAGATTTACTTTAATCACAAATAATGTTGTAGAAGTTGAGTGTATACTATATAGTCTAGGCGGGGACATTAGAAGCATTTAGCTGAACTTGAGAAAGTAATTCTGTATCTTGCAGAGGTTACATGGCCCCTGAATACATTGTCTGTGGAATATTAACCGAGAAGGCAGATGTCTATAGTTTTGGTGTTCTTCTCATTGAAATCATCACCGGAAAGAAGAATAATAGCTCATTTTCTGAAGATTCGATGTGTATGCTACATAAGGTATGCCCTGATGTCCTTAATGCTAGCATTTCAGCTAATTGTCTTCTGTATCAATCTTTGAAGCAAAAGTTTTCATTTTCTGAATGACAGATTTGGAGCCTACAGGCAAAGGGGAGATTAGACGAAGCAATCGACAAGGCTCTAGAGGGCAGTTTCCCAAAAATAGAGGCTTCTAGGGTCCTTCAAATAGGGCTACTCTGTGTACAAGCCAATGCAGAAGTTCGACCGCAAATGTCGACTGTTGTGAAAATGCTTAGGGACAAAGATTATGAACTTCACGAACCTACACAGCCACCCTTTCTCAATTCTAGTAGTGCTGAAATTACCAGGCAAATTCAGGAAGGGCATAGCCATTTACTCACTGATTCTCTCTCCAGTTCATCATGCGATAGCAGCGCGGAGGTCTTGCTCAATCCTCAAGAAACCTAATATCTGACAAGTTACAAACTTAGAACCAACCATCTGCATAATGAAGCTTTCTGAAAAGTCCAAACATGCAGATGATGCCTTAGGAAACGTACATGTAATATAATGATGAGCTAACCACTGTTGACAGACAAGCCTTGATGTTCATGAGTTTGTAAAAGCAGCTCCAAATCTTATTACCGAATTTTGTAAGTAGGGCATAATTAAACGTTTTTAATTATTAGTCAATTACCTGATGACTACTACACGAATCCAGCTATTACATATTTACATCTTATGGACTTATGGTTTGTTTCTTCCAATATACCCTAAACCGACTCGAAGTCTAGTTTCGTGGCAGTGTGAAAGCATCTCTACATGACCAAACACAGAATTTGTGACACCATACAACATTAGTATATGACGACTCCTTGTAATGAGATCAAGAGTAAGAGGCAACTTTTCTATATAAAACCTCATCATTTTCGTTATTTTTTGTAATGTGACTTATATCAGAGCCTACCAATCATCCTTTTCCTTCCAACCTTCAACACTCTTTCTACCAAGATTGTAAGTTTGTGTACATTTTATGCGGTTTACACACAAAACAATGATGAAAACACTACCTCATGGAAGACACCATCTCATATTCTCGTCTAAATGTAGACGCAGAAAAGAGAACCTGGGAAGTAAGAACGCAACTATCAAGACTTTAGATAACCAAAAATATATTCCTACAAGAACAAGTAACTAATTTCACAGTACAGTTGGAGCTCCCTCAGCTACCGAATCTTTTGGTTGTCACTAATGCTCTCAAGTCTCAAAACACAAGTGACACTGGCATAAAGAACTGTTTATTTAGGGAAAGAAAGGCATAGGAAGAGGTAGAAAACAAAGTTGGCTCACGGATGTAGAAATATGCTACTAAGCAGCGCGTAATAGCATGAGCATGATGTGGGTAGGTCAAGAAATTTAAGGACTTTTGTTGCACCAACCTATAATTAAGATTTAAGAATACTTTCTCTTCTTTAGTGAGAATAGTGTGGGATTCTTGAACCATCATGCATGACCTGTAGAATCTAAAGTATGCAAAAGAGTCAAAGACGTTCACAATGATTGGTATAGTTTTCAACATATCGATGTAAACCTTCACTAGAAGTCAAGATATGCAACTCTAGAAGGCTAACTGCGTAGCTTGATAGAAGACAACTCTAGGAAGCTTCATATAACGAGTAACAAGAACAGGCGTTGCTATCAAGTCTTTATAAGGTCAATATTGCATTGATTTAACATGCCTTCGGCCAAAAGCAAATTACACCTTTGTAGTAGGTAACTAGGTATAGATATCGTAATCCTTACCGCGATTTGACTGTGGGATCGGCCGAGGTGTTATCTACCATTATTACACCTTTGGTTTTGTCATCTAACAGATTGTAATGTACAACGCCCAAATAGTTACACTAGAGACAAAAGGGTGAGAAAAACAGAAAATAACTGCATACGTTTCTGGTAATCAAGCCCCTTTAAGGTCGTTGCCAGAATTTATTGATAACCCATGAAAGGGACCAAGAAGTTGACTCCACAACATCAGCTTTGCAGCTTTCACACCCATATACAGATCAGAGGTCTCACGCGGAGTCTTAACCAAAACAAATGTCTTATTAGATAGCTTAAGGAATCATAATCCATATACGCATGGAAGCATCACAATGCAACATCTGCTAGTACTGCTACTGTTAAAAATCATAATAGGACACCTCTACAAGCATCACTGTTCACAATGCAACATCTGCTACTGTTGTTATTCATGATAAATCCTCTGTATAAATTTGAGTAACTTTCCTTCTGCTTCCTCGAATAAATCTCTAGAAAGGAAAGAAAGTATACATAAGAAGATGAAGAAAACCACACTGCGCATCCCTTCCCCGGATATTCTCCTCCCTGTGGTGACCACTTTCTTCTTGTTGAGGTTGTCGATGGGGGACCCGAGGATCCATACAGTTAAAATCATCTGTGGCAATCAAGTCCAGCGAAATTCAGCTCCTCATATCAGAAATTTTGTGACAACAATGGGGAACCTCAGCAGCCAAGTCCGGGCATCTGGATTTGGGGAATCAGTCTCAGGCTCAGCTCCCTACACCAATAATGCTCTTGCACAATGCTACGGGGACCTCTCATCTCTTGACTGTGTATTTTGCTACGCTCAAGCACGAGCTCTTCTACCCCAATGCTTCCCCTCCACTGGGGGCCGCATATATCTAGATGGTTGTTTCGCAAGAAACGAGAACTACAGTTTCTATGAGGAATATTTGGGACCAAATGATACGGCTATTTGCGGTAACAAAAGCCGAAATGAGGTAGCATTCCATGATGCAGCTACAAATGCTGTGATGCAAGCAGTGGCAAATGCGCCGAATAGTAAAGGGTACACTAGGGAAAGGGTATTGCTCGCAGGCAAAAGAAACGAGTCAGTCTATGTTCTGGCCAATTGCTGGGAGAGCTTAAATACCAGCTCTTGCCAAGCATGTTTAAAGAACGCATCTTCGAGGATACTAGGATGCTTACCACGGACAGAGGGGCGCGCATTGAACACCGGGTGCTACATAAGGTTTTCAGACACTGATTTTTTGAACAGAGAATCATATCGTGGGATCTCGAAAGGTAATATAAACAGTCTCTCATTTATTATTACAGCAACATCAGAGCTCTAATCCCAAATTGATTTGGGTCTGTCATTTATTATCATGTGCTCTGAAATTTCTTTTGAATGGAGAACAAATTTAACAGATGTTAACAAGAACCGTTACTCTTGGATGCATCAAGCTAATTGTAAGTTGGCCTTGTCCTTCTTCAGGCACTATAATTGTAATCGTAGTCAGTGCTGTCAGCTCCCTGGTTCTTCTGACAATTGGGACGGCTATTGGAATTTATTTCTGGAGGCTCAGAAAAATACAGAAGAAAAGAAGAGGTATATGAATAAATCGAAAAAATATAGCATCAGAGACAAAATTGAAAAAACGGGAGTATTTGCATCCTCATTCTTTCAATCTTTTCCTTAGGATCTGACGATTCAGAGAAGTTAGATCTGATGCTTCATGATAGTAGCTTGAACTTCAAGTACACAACACTTGAGAAGGCCACCAGATCTTTCGCAGAAGAGAATAAGCTTGGGCAAGGTGGATATGGAACAGTATACAAGGTAGTTGAATCCAGGATTAGAGTGTCAATCATCCACTGTAATCTTGTTTACGATCTTCCATTACCAAACTATGTTGTCTCATATTCAGTTTGCACATATTATTGAAAGAAGCCGCCTCGTACGGCGTGCAATCTCGAACACCCCCCCCCCCCCCCAAATTCCCTATTTTCTACATCTATCTAGAATTCTGAATGATTAATAGGCTGGCTTATCTTCAGGGAGTCCTGGCTGATGGAAGGGAGATTGCTATCAAGAGATTATTCTTCAACAACAAACATAGAGCTGCAGATTTTTATAATGAAATAAATATTATAAGTGGGTTGCAACACAAAAATCTGGTGAGACTATTGGGCTGCAGCTGCTCAGGACCTGAAAGTCTTCTTGTCTACGAGTTCCTTGTCAATAAGAGCCTTGACCGCTTCCTCTTCGGTGAGCACACACACACACACACATACAATGAGCCTTGCTAGGGAAGTCAAATTCTATTTCACAGGTTTTGTAACTTTAGAAGTCAAATTCCAGATCCCATGCTAGGGAGGAAGCTAAGCTGGAATAAGAGATACGAGATAATGATTGGCACTGCAGAAGGTTTGATGTATCTTCATGAGAACCCGAAGACAAGAATCATCCACAGGGATATAAAAGCAAGCAATATTCTGTTAGATTCAAACTTGCGAGCAAAAGTAGCAGATTTTGGGTTGGCCAGGAATTTTCAAGAAGATAAAAGCCACATCAGTACCGCCATTGCAGGCACTCTGTGAGTAATCCTAAGCTCTACAGTAGGTTGTGTAGATTAAATGTCACGACAGGCGAAGTAACAAGCTCAGTGGTCATACATAAGCAATGTGCCCCCAAAGAAAAATGATACTAATTAAGTAACTCCATGTTATTGTTTTAATTCCAGCCCTTGATGCTAAATTTTAAAAAAATGAAGCTCACTACATCAAAATTATCAGGGGATACATGGCTCCAGAATATCTAGCACATGGTCGATTAACAGAGAAGGCAGACGTCTATAGCTTTGGGGTGCTTCTGTTAGAAATGGTCATAGGCAGACAAAATAACAAGGCAAAAGCTCAAGTATACTCAGAAAGCTTAGTGACAACTGTAAGTTCCTAATTTTACCTATTTCTTCGCCGGAAACCATTTTTCTGGGAGCCCTAAATTTTCTCAGGCGTAACAGGCATGGAAGCGTTTCCAGCAGCAGACAATGGAAGAAATTTTGGACCCATATTTAACATCACCATCACATAATTATGACAACATCAAGGAGGAAATTACGAGAGTAGTGCACATAGGACTTCTATGCACCCAGGAAGTACCTTCACTGCGGACATCCATGTCAAGGGCACTACAAATGCTGAAGAAAAAGGACGGACACCTCCCTGCACCTACTAGTCCACCATTTATAGATGAAAGAATGGAACTCAATGATATCTCTGAAAATCCAACTTATCCTATCAGAGCAGAATCGTCATCTTCTATTGCAACTCTATCATATAGCTCCGTCTATGGTAGGTGACATTTGCAAGGCTGAATCATACTGACTGCACGATAGAGATCTACAACTATTGTCACAGATTGCTTCACTTTTAGGAAGCAAGGTTTGCAAGTAGCTGAGTAGCTTAAGGCAAAGCATGCTTGAGGAAGAAAAATGCATCTTTGTCAATTGTCAGAGTCAGAGAGACGATTAGACTGCATTCTTGCTGCGTACTCCATTCTACTTTCAAACAATAATAAATAGACTAAGGGAGATAGTTTGAAGCGACCTAGTAAGAGTAGGAAGTTACAGAATAATCCAAATCTTCCTTTTAACAGGAGAACTATATAAAGATACCAACAAACAATATTCTCAAGGTTCCTATTTAGTCTCAGAATGAAAAGTTTTACAATTGGCAGACTGTAAAGCATATATGAGACTGCTCTTAAAAATTCCTATGTTCCAGCTTTTATGAAAACAGCAAAAGTGAACATAGAGGACAAGACCAAATTGCGATGGCAGCTGACATCAAAGATCATTTACATTTACAATCTACCATTATATAACAGAGCACTGTAATCATCTCATCGAGCAGTGTAAGCTAGAGAAACTTTTGACTACCCTAAACTAAGCACAACGTGAAGTATGGTTGTCCATCGGAAGGCCAAGGATAGGCCCAATCATCGAGTAGCCACCAGATTCCCCATCAATCCACCACCAATCTCATAGAATTTGGCATCAGAAAACCCAACCAGAAGAGCTAGCTGCTCCAGTTCCTTTCCTGCGCTAGGAAGGATGATATTTGAGATCCCATAGGTAAAAAGAGGTTCTACAAGCTGCCAAAGCAGCCAATGATTTTTTACAGATAGAATGTAAGTAGTCAAGTAGCGATAACCAGGGCAAGGAGCAGTTGCTCCCCATCCCACCTTCCCCCAAGAAAATCTAGTTCAGTTCTGACTGGAGGCAGAGTTGACAACTTCCCCACCCCCAAATATCTCTTTTCAACTTACCATTCACTCCTTTCCTATAAATCTATAACACACACCATGAGAGAGAGAGAGAGAGAGAGAGAGAGAGAGAGAGAGAGAGAGAGAGAGAGAGAGAGAGAGAGAGAGAGAGAGAGAGATCCCCTTGAAGTCTTATGGTAAATTAATGATCCACTGTATTCAGTTCTCCTTGACTCGTAAATTAAAGATCCAATGTACCTTATTTCTCCTCTATTAGTAAAAAGTCAAAAGACAAATGCCTCATACAAAATTCTCAGTTAAACTCACAGGAAAGTTAGCATAGCCATTATACAACAGAAAATATAATAAACACAAATCTAGATCACGTACTGACCTGTCAGAAAGTTCCTGATTGAGCTTTTCAAATATTTATACTCTTCAGCCAGACCATAGCCAGTAGCTACTGGAACAACAACATTGTCTATCATCCACTCCTAGTATCAAAAACAACAGATTATAGATAAAAATAATTCTCTCATTGATCTTAAATCATAATTGTGAACATATAAAGAAATCTACTTTTTTCAATGAATTCAGAACACAACATCACATACATTGAATTGCGACCTCTTTTATGCTATAAATAAATATATACGCTATGAAGAAATAACGCAAAAGACGAGAAGGAATACCCAAGCAGCAGAGATCTGACCACTCGCGAATATAAACAACTACAATCTGTATTTCTATTCTGGTACGAAGTAAAGAAATATGCCACCATATGTACTCGAACCACAAACATAATCAGACACATAAGAAAGACCTAAGAATGAAACTATAGCTGAAAGCTATCAAAGCCACTCACAAAGACATATATATACCTTACATACTACAAAGTGGTACCTGGATTGAACTAGTGATTAGTTGTGTGCTTTTATTGAAATCGAGGACAGACACCCTGCATCCTGGAAAACAATTTCAACACTTAAGAACTCTCAAAAAGTCACGTTCTTTCATAAAGCATTGGACAAAACAAGAGTTTAAAGCAACCTGGATTCAGAACTCGAAACATCTCCTCCAGAGCTCTCTGTTTATCTATTACATTCCGTAATCCATAACCCATGGTAATGGCACCAAAAGAAGCATCAGGAAATGGCAAATCAAGTGCATCACCTTCCAGCCACCTGCAATCCATTTGACATGACACTCACTACCGCTTCTATCATAGCTACATCGAGAAAATGCATAATACAAAATTACCACCTACAGAATTACCAGTGCTCACTCTATGTTTCTGTAACATGGGTTTAGCTTCAGTTGCTGCCGTGATGAAGCAACTGACAATTGATCCCTTGAAAAATCCAGACCAACCACCTTCAACCAAGCGCATATTAGAACCACAATAGTCTTGATATAGATGTAGTCTAATCACATAGATTCAGAGAGCAGACCTGTCCTTCAATGCCAACTTTCTCAGACAGGAGAAACGCCAAATCCCCACTCCCACAGCATATATCCAATACTTTATCTCCTTTCTTTGCTCTGCTTTCAAATCCACAACAAGAAGAAGAAACTTAAACAAGGCTTTTACAAGGACAAAGGAACAATTTATAAGCTTGGAGTATGAATTTTTGAGGCAAGGAGAAGGGAGACACTGGAAAAAAGAGGGCGAAGAAGGGAGAGGAGAGAAAGCCCCATGCAATTTTTCTTCCACATCTCTTCGCTTTTAGAGGGGTTTGAAATTAATTCTCTTCCCTTCCTTTAACTCGACCATTACTTTTCTCTCCCCTAACTTCCTCTTCATATCTCTCCATCTAAACAAGTGTTCGAAAGTGTTCTTGCTAATAATGCATGAATGAGATTTGTGAGTTTCCTCACAAATCTATATTGAGTCGAATCGAATCTCAATTCAAATAGAATAAGAAAAGACAAAATGTGGTTGAGTACCTAATTTGCTAGGAAGGGGGGAGACATTCATTTTTCCGTTCAAATCTTTCGATATCTAGGGGGATTTGCCTTATTGAAGAAGGGTGGATTTCTCCAATTCCCTTCGCTTTCCTTTCTTCCACAACAAATTGTTATGGTACTCACCATACATCGACATTCTGTTACACAATACATTGACATTCTGTTACACAACAAACTGCGGCTTCCAATAAGGTGAGAAGAACACACCTTCACATTTTCCTCACACGACGCATCTTAGCATCTACCTAAAGGATTACAATAGAAAAAGCAACACTCTCATTTTAGCATTTGAGCATCCTCACTGAACTCGCAACACCCAAGTAACCACACGAATTTGATTAGTATTTATCACATTAAACCAGGCATCTCCACTAAACCACAATGCAACAAAGTTAATACAGGACTACTTGCCAAACACTAAAGTATCATCACAAATTACCAAAAAAAAATATATACTTCCACTTTCCCCTCCTCATTTACCACTATTTGAGGTCATATTTTGTTAATACCTCAAAATGTATAACTGATAAATTTCTAAAAAAATCATCATATGAATGTATTGTTGATCACAAATCTAACCATAATAATTTTATATGTTTTTACAAATATTATACCATGTGTTATTGATGGTCAAAATATCGTCTCCACAAGTGTCAAAATAGCCAATGTGGAGAATTGACTGGAACAAAGGGAGTATACATTTTCCATGTTTTGGTAGAAAAGTCCGCCAACTCAGGTGACAAGCTCGAAACCCCTCCCTCCCGCAAATCATTAAAACTTTATGTGCATTTTAATTATCTTGTATTAAGCTCAGCTATGAGCAAATATTTCACTCCATATGTGCAAATCTTAAAAGTGCACGTCATATCCCTTAAATCATATGTGCACATCATTTAGACGAGGGGCCATGGAATTTATATACCCCCGCGTCTATGGTATAAGTTTTTCCCTCCCTCCCCCACCCGCTCCCCTCCACCCTACGCAACATTTCGGCCCCGTTCGGATGGACAGAATTATCAAATAAAAGCTTCCCGCCAAAAAGATACACATTACTATGAAATAAAAACGCAAACAACACTTATAGTCAACGCACTCATCTAAGTCAATTTTATAGATATTCAATTAAAACATCATAAATTAATCATTTAAGTAACTAAATTTTACTCAAAATTAATAAAAAGTTAAAAGAAAGAGAAATTACCCACTCCAAGACACAGCCATGCGCTTCCAAACACGGTGCTGACCCAAGCTCAGCACATCATTCAGCTTAATTCATCAAATCACATTAAAAAGTATTAGTCAATTTAATTTATTTAAGTAGAAAAGTGAATGATAATAATTATGACGTCAGGGGTGCTTACGTTGTCATATACGGGAGCAATGCGGTTAAACAAGGCCTGCCGGTCATCGGAGCACCTCACCGGAATATTCCGTCGCCGGAGTTTGGGCTTTACCGGCGACGGGGTGGAATTCCGGTGGTGTGGGAGTGACAGTCCTTGTAGTGCACTCATTTTTCGGCTTATCCATTAATTTTTAGTGGGCTTTATATGGGAGTTTATTTGGGCTGGGCCTTGTTATTGGGCCGTTCTCAAGTCCATGTGGGGTTGGTTGATAGTTCGATTCGGTTTAGTCTGGATTCGAGTCGGGTATGACCATAAGGTCCATAATGATAGAAGTTTGTGTTGACTTTTTTCTTTTTCTTTTTTTTTTTGTGTTTGCTTTACACCATTTGGTTTAGTCTGGATTCGAGACGGGTTGGACCATTAGGGCGGTAAAGCTCTCCCTCTAAGCTTTTAGCACTGCTCGGTCTCGAACGTGAGACCCCTGGTTAATTTTAACAACCCCTTACCAGTTAATCTAAGTGATATGTTTTTTTTTAACTTTACACCATTCGATTTAGTCTGGATTTGAGCCGGGTTGGACTACTAGGGCGGTAAAGCTCTCCCCCTTTAAGTTTTTAACGTTGCTCTGTCTCAGACCTAAGATCACTGGTTAAGTTAGAACAACCCCTTACAAGTTAATATAAGTGCTATGGGTAGATTAACCTTGTTATACTCACTATGACTCAAATTTCAGAGGAATTATAGGCCAATTGTAGCTATTATGTGCTATTGGGGGCCCCGCAGGAAAAGCCAAAATATAATTGTCCGGATCACTTTTTGTTTTATACTAGTGAACGAGTTTATGCTTCCTTTTAATCAGCGAAATCACGATGATGTCATGTAAAAAGGTGGGGTCCTCCAATAACACCCAATAGCTACGCGTGAAAATCATTTTTCCAAACTCCAAATCACTTATTTTGTAGGAGTTACTCGGTTCGTACTAGTTAATTCGAAGAGAAATTATATGTTAATAACAAGAATTGGAGGTCTCCGCCCAATCGCAGGGCTATAACGTGGTTTTGCTGATGAAAAGGGAAGGTAAACTAGTCCACTAGTGTAAATAGAAAGAGTAGTAAGGTAATTTCGTTTTTTTATGTGCAATTAGGTGGGATCTTCCTGAATTCTTTGCTTAGAGGTTACTCTTGAGCAATGATCAGATTATAACTGCTATGTGATATTCTACCAAATAGGGGGAGGGGTCTACCTTAATTCGTCCAATATAATTTCGCTTTATTTTCCTATGAGAAGGATTTATCAGCCATTGTTGTCTCTTGCAGTCAATACACCACATAACAACTATGGGCAGAAAACTTCTCGTTATCGTGCGTTGTTTAAAAATATTATTATTCTAAAACAGGGACTCGAAAATATGTTTATGAGCCAAACCTCAATGCATACTCATTTTGATAAAGGATTTGATCTTTCGAGAGGAACAATTAAAATTGTTATATGAGCTTTAGTAAGTGAGTAGAGAATAAGAATCAGGTGGAGTTTAGTGTTCCCAAACTTAATTTAAATGCTTCAAATTCAATTCTCGCGTACACTACTTGGAGGAAGATTGTAAACAAAATTGGTTTTTGTGAACCATTTGCAAAGAAAAACGCAGTCAAACTAAATGAACGAATACTAACATAGAAGCCAAGGTCGTTTAATAGACGAGCCAAACTCCAGAAAGGGTATGTTGGCTCCTTTTTTGTTCCCTAACAACTCGATAAATGATACTCATATATATTTCCATATTGTCACTATTTCTTCTACATGTGACGCAAGTATAATTTTATGGAAAATTTTACAAATGGTGCCCTGAGGTTAGACGTAATTCATAATTGGTGTCCTCATATTTTTGTATTACCTTTTTGGTGCCCCGAGGTCACTATATAATCCACATTTGGTGACCTCGAGCTAACAACCGTTAACTTTTCCGTCAAATTTCAACAAATGTAACATGTTTATTATTTCCAAAATAAAAATACTAGTA
>CAAKMY010042644.1:0-14367 GCA_901111285.1 Corrigiola litoralis
CCATAAAAAAACTTCTTCATTAATTCTAGTATAAATAGACTCTTAAATGAATAAATGAAATGACAAATAAAATTTATTTATTGAAAAACCACTCACCTACTTTTATACCATTTTTGTGCGCACCAAACACCTTTCTATTTATTTCTTCTCTTCTTTATTATCCCTCAAAATTTTAGTTCTTGAATTATTTTTTATCTATTCTATTTTTCCTTCTACATCCCAATATTATATAACGTGTCTCCTTATTTGTAATTCTATTATCAATTTATTAATCTAGAATTTATACATTGTACAAATATTTTTGTGGAGACGATTTAAACCGTATGAAAGTAGGCAATGAATACATTATATTTAAGATTCATAGCCTCTTTTGAAATTGTTTTTATTTTGTCAATATTGAAGCTAGTGCTTGTTTCTTTTGGGTCGATTTGTATATGTATATAATTTTTTCGCAACGTAAAATAAACCTTCCAGAGATCAATTATGCTTAGTAAAAAAATATACGTAACTTCATTTACACACGATTTTTTTCTACAATGTTGTTGAAAAGGGCCCTAAAAATTTGATTCACCCTGGGCCCACAAAACCTTAGGAACGGCCGTGCGTGCAGTTGGCATATTCATCAATTTCTTTCTCTCTATTTTTGTAGAAAATAGGAACAATAACATCAAAGTTTTTTTTTTTTTTGGTGCAAACAATAACATCAAAGTTGAATCATGTGACATCGTACATTACTGTTGCAGATGTAAATGTGTGCATGACACTTCAGCTTTTCTATATGTGATTGCCAACGGACGCTCCCTTTGTGCTTGAATAGGTTTTCATTTGGTAGTATGCAAGAGTAACTCCTACTGTGCACTTGCCCTTAGGATACTTACTTCTGTATGTATGGTTTGAGACTTATGTAGGGATACCTGCGAAGTTATGGAAATACAATTTAGAATTTCTGGAGGTTGATGTTTTCATCTTTGTTCAAAATCTTAACTTCCTACAATTTCTTTGCTTCTATCGGCTTACACTTCTATGTATGAGGTCTTCCTTTGTTTTCTCCCTTTGAATGTTATGTATATTGTCTGGAAACTGCTTAGGTTGTCTATTTTTTTTCCTGTTATAGAGATTAGATATCTATACTTAGCGGACTGAGTTGGACAGTTGGCTTTTCAAGCTTAATGGTCATATTAATTTCAGTATCAGGAGGTGATGCGGGCACTCAAGAATATAACTTCAGGTACTTAAAACAAATTTCCGGTGCATCAGATGCTTGAAAGGTAGGTTGGTTGGGCTAAAAGAGAGTATCATCTAATTATATGAGCAATGAAAGACTCCATTTCTGATGGAGAAGCACTTCCTTTGTCTACAGCATGTCGAACAGCTTCACCTAGTGCTGCAGCCCTTGTCCTCATGTCCTTTCCTTCCTTTGATGTCACCAGTCTTGTCAATGCATACTCTATTGTAGTTGAGATTACCAGCTCAGCCCGGCGTGACCAATCCCTCACAACTGTGCCGATTCTTAGCGCCTCTGTTACCAAAGCCGCGTTCCTAGGCTGGTCAGAATGCATAGGCCATGTTGCTATTGGCACTCCCATGCTGATGCTTTCTATGCAGGAGTTCCATTCACAATGGCTCATGAATCCACCTGTTGATGGATGGGCCAGAATTTCTAGCTGGGGTGCCCAATCTCTCACCACCATTCCCCGGTCTTTCACTCTCTCTTCATAACCTTCTGGCAGCTGCAGTACCCTTCTCGCCTCACCGTCTTCTGCAAAGACATCCTCTGTATCAGCTCTCCTGAGAACCCAGATTAATTTCTGACCACTTCTTTCCAACCCTACTGCCAACTCTCTGATCTGTTCATCAGTCATCACTGTTGTCGATCCAAAGGAAACATATATAACAGAGTCTTTCTCTTGTTTATCCAGCCATTCTAAGCATACATGTCTCTGGCTGTCACATCTGCTTTTCAATGCCACTGGATGAAAAGGTCCAATGGCAAATAGCCTCATGGTGGGATTCAATCTCTCCAATAGTTCAACATATTTCCCTTTTATCACCCTGCATGTGTTGTACAGCATGCGAGACTGGAAGTCCAAAAATTTAGATTGTTTAGCCATGAAGTCTCCTAACTCTGGTGCACAGCACCCATCAAGTGACGGTATGTCTACTCCGGCCGACATCGCGATCCAGCTGAAATGGTTTTGCAGGCATGACTTCCCAGCAGCCGAAGAACATGGTGAAGGCAGAGCAGGGAATCAACATATAGGATTCTGCATTTGGGATGAACTTCGCATCTTGCACCACAGAAGCCATGAGAATGTCGTGAATGACAACGATTCTCCTGAAGTTTGATGACAGTAGAAGTTGGGACACAGGTTGATGGAGTTGTGTAGAAGCATCAAAAGTTGGAGGTAGATGGTGCTCAGGGCGATCCATGCCAGCAGGCGAGTTAAAAAGAGGGAGCTGGAAGTCATGGAATTGGATTTTACTTGAGTTTTCTGCATCCCAACCCTGGAGGCGGAGCTTGACTTGGCGGTTATGCACAGTAGATCCAGCATAATGAACTGGTATTCTGTAGGAGGTTATGACATGAGAGAGATGGAGTCATGGAGGAGCTGGTTGAGATGGCTTTGGTCTAGAAAGGGTACCATGACAACTGCAACTCGAGCATCTATTTTGTCTCAAGAGTATGAATTTGAGCTTAGCAGAAAGACTTGGGAGAATGCGTTGTGATTTTATACTCGGTACTACTACTAGGTTTGTGCTGACAGAGTATAGCCACATGTTTTACACTTTGTACAGTAGTTTACTTATCTACGGAGTATATATCATTACGTTTCTCCAACAACACACCAGCGTGGGGTGCGTGCCTCTCGCTGTGACCAGTGGAAATGTTTATTTCCAAAAAAAAGAAACAATAAGCAGTAATGTCTTCAGAAGTCAGAACTTCAACTCATAAAATGGTTCCTATCAACTTCAGACTTCTAGAGATAAATATCATCCAGTAGTGGATCGAAATAATACAGAAGTGACCAGTGGGTAGGTGATCAGTTGCATGAAATTGTGGAGGGGGAGGGCGTTTGGATCCGCTCCCAATATACTGCTCCAAAAATTATCTTGCACGATGATAATCAAAGAGGAATGCATGCTAGGATCAGCGGATTACCAGTAAGCTTAATACTGCGTTCATGGATTCTGCTGGTTTACAGCCGTACGTATATCATTTCCTCCTCAACACTGCTACCTGTTCAAGAGGACAAATGTATTACATGTAACTTGCTCAGCTGAATTGCAACTTATACACTCGGCAGAATAACGCCAATCCAAGCCCTCAGACCTAGTGAAAGCAATGCTAAGGAAGAATTGCTAACTTCTATTATACCGATATACATGTACAAACTACAACCGAAAAAGAATACATAATTTACAAGTTACAAATTATACAAATGAGAATTCTGCTTTGTGTGGTGGTGTCTCCATTGTGTCCAAGTATACAATTATAAAAGGTTGGAACTTGGAAGCTGCCTCTTTCCACCATGTTGCTTGGTTCATGAAACTCCCGGGAATGGCAAGGTCTGTTGATGAAAATATATGCTAATTTACCCTGGAATTTGCAAGCGTAACGTTTCCTGTAAGATCATCCAGTGCTTATGATGTGTGAACCAGACCCTGAGCAAGATCATTGGACTCTGAATACGATACGTCACTGCAAATGGTGACGCTGGAATCTACATAGCTTGTTTTGGCATTTTCCAGAGTGAACCCACGAATCATGGGCAAGGGAAATCCTCTCCAAAGACGAACGTTGGTATATGGCAAGAGAACTGTTTCGACCACTGTCCATATCACAGGCTGCACAAGGAAATGCTATGTTGAGTCTTAATTGAACATATGGCCGATCCAAGGATCAAGACCATGGAAGCAAGGAAGGATCGAGACCATGGAAGCAAGGAAGGATCAAGACCCAAATCAAAAGTTATAATTTACAAACAGATTCTTTACACAGTAGATCATAGAACCAGCAGGAATTAACAAACATCATGCCACTAACAACAGTTGAAGATCTTTCTAACAACCAATGAATAATACTACATATATGTATACATATTATGGAATATCAATACTAATAATAAGAGCATAGTTAAATTCCCTGATGAGTCTTTTACAGTAAGTGCTTGTAGCAGACAAGCTTTCACATCACTATCATAACACAAAAACATCTCACAGCACTCCAGAACTAATACAGTCATACTCAGAAAAAGAGGAGGTCTATGAGGCAATCAAATTATATATTAAAAAAAAAAAAACAGATGCAATGATAAGTAATAAGATGGAACACTGTTAAGTGGGTTTGAATAATATTTTCTGTCGTTAATCGAAAATTAAATATTTTTTCTTGTTCTTCATGAACTATTCAAAACTATTATTACACCTAAAGAAATAACACGTGTGAAGCAGCATGTGCAATGACCCCTACCCAGCATGAATCCTACAATTGTAGAGACTCGGAAATCAGATGTAAACAGGCTTACTCCTAACAGATGGACAACAGCACAGAGGCTATATTATTTTATTTGTCAAGAAAGTTTGAGAATAAACATTTTTTTTTTTTGGTTTGTAATGTGCGCACAAAGTCGCTATAAGAATCGAACCCCCAACCTCATGATTGGGCAAGAGAACATTATGGTAAATCAAAGCATACTGCTCGAACAAGTTAAATTTCATTACCTGGACCAGAAACATCTTCAAATTACCAATTTTGCTCCACTCTAATGTCATTTTGAAATCTTCCAATTTTACCTTGCCACCAAAATTATTACCGCTGATCTTCACTGAACCAGAGGCTTGAATTTCCTGACCCAAAAGGTAAAGGATTAACAATAATAGTTACAGGAAGAAGAGAAATGCAGTGCACCTATCCACTTTTCCACCTGAGGTAATACTAGTGAATGCAACAAGGAAATGAAGCCGGCTAAAAAAGAATATCATATAATTTTGGCGCTGGCTTACAGCCAAACCAATGAATGAACTATGAACTGTTGGAGATTTGAGTATGTGAAGAGTGGTTATTGTTCAGATAAAGTTGCAGCACGGCTACAGCAACAGAAATCTCGATATAAAAAAGAAAAACAAAAGAGCAATGAGGCATAAACACAGAAAAGATCATGAAGTGCACAAGGCAAATTAGTATGACAAACACCAAATACCTAGAAAGGAAGCCCTTATTGCCAATAGCTAACAGTCTCAGGCTCTCAGCCTGGACAATTGCCGGGGTTGAAATTTACAAGACTACAAGATCACCGCAAGTCTGTAACAAGCAGCTTAGCATTGATAATTCACTAGAACGAAACAGGGGTCTATAGCTTATTGTCATCTATTTCTTGCTCCTGGGTGCCAAAGAGAAGCTACATGAAGCGCACAAGGCATAGTAGAATGACAAACACCAAACACCTAGAATCGAAGCCCTTATTGCCAATATCTAACAATCTTAGGGCTTGTTTGGTAGAGTGAGTGTAATGTAATCACCATTACATCTTACTTAGCACCGAAAGAGAGGAAATCAAGGAAAAATATGGAATGTCATGGGAGGATAAGTAATTACCACTACAAGGTCACAACTCCCACTACACTAACTTTTATAATGCTCATTGTTCAAGTTGAACCCATGTTATCACCAATAAATGACTAGAAGTGATCAATTACCTTGCCCTTCATAATAGTCTCTTCTCTCCCCTACGCCCCTCAAATTTTGGGCTAAATGAGATGTAATGATGATTACATAAAACTCTCTCTACCAAACATAGCATTAGGCTCTCAGCCTGCATGCTTGCCGAAATTAAAGTTTACAAGACTATAACATCCCCAGAAGTCTGTAACAAGAAGCCCAGCGCTGATAGTCCACTAAAGCTGAAGAGGGGTCTATAGTTGATTGTCATATACTTCTACCTCCTAGGTGCCGGTGAGAAGCTACAGAATTGTCTTGTAGATAATGTAGATAACAGTGGAAGAAAGTAATCAAGTACATATAGCTTTGATAATAATCACTTCTCTTTCAACCCCGCCAAGCCTCAACCAGTGTACCTAAGTGAAACAACTAAGAACATAGAACAACTGCACAATCCACGCGATATCAAAATATGGCTGCTCACCAACATTAAGACCATAGAAACAAAAGTGCTAAGAAATAAAGGATTTCCGGAAAATCATTTACCAAAAATCCAGCCAACAAGTTCAAGTTAGCATTCTTACCAATAAAATGCACGCAACTGGTATTGCTTCGCCACCTTCCAGGACATTAATTATCAAATCCACATTGCCAGTAACATGAATGTTTTGGGGGGAAATCCTCAATACAGGAGGGGAGGCGAAAGAGACATTCATATTCATATCAGCATTTGGGTATTTCTTATATAGTTGAGGAATGATGAATCTCCAACCAGCCGTGTTTAAGAGTTTCTGATCAGGTATCTTATCCACAATCCATTGCAAGCAACCTCCCTGACCAAATAATAAAGAAGTTCATAAGGGCAAAAGAAGCAGGCTTTTTTTTTTTACGGCTGGTGTAGTTAGTAGAACATGAAAGCAATCCTTCATTTTTTTTTAATAAGGTATCCTTCATTTATTGAGGAATTAATAAAGGACATAAAAAATTATCAGCCATCCATATTTTGCAAATTGGAGGGTAAATAAGATAAAACTAAGCAAGAAACCTTTCTTATCAATTCATTTCCTTTCCTTCCGTATCCTATGCATAAAACAACGCATGGGAATATGACCTTTTCTTTGAGCTTTCTAATCTCACCAGTGCTTCCTTTAACAAGCAGTAAAAGGGGCATAATTGTACTTTATTAAAACAGATTAAAACATTTCTTCTCTGAAACTCTGAGGTTATGACTACTAAAAGATATCAACCTCTCAAGGACTTCTTCTGCAACTTTAACAGGTTCTCCATCCATGTGATACTTCTAATATAGGATCATTATATATAGTATAAGCTACCTAAAACTTCCCTTTTTTTTTGGCTTATAATGGCCAGCGTGGCGGAACTTTTAGAAACAACAGCAGCAAACAAAAGCCTGGCACATATTTAACTACATACTTTTGAATTCTGAAGAATAATATATAACGTCTATCCTTAAAGTGTACTGTAGTTCCACTTCCAAATACTCTAAACACAACTTGAATAACCCCCCCCCCCCCCCCCACCTCTTTCTGTCCATGTAGACATGTAGTTAGATGGCATACAAGAATGAGGCAATCACCAAACAAGCTTTGTGACAGGTGGCTGAGCTGCCAATTCACAACAGCAGGAGAACTCCTGGCAACCCTACGTATGAGTCTTCTGTATATGATCCTAGTGATCAATCAGCTTTTAGTAGATACATTCAATTCCAAACAGCAAAGATAACGACATATTCACAAGCTGTAGTTGCTTTTATGTAATAAAAAATGCAAAATAGAATCTTAAATTTATAAAGCATTAATATTTCAAGCTTACCTCAAAATACAAAGTTGATGCTGACTGAAAAACAGCTTCGTCCATTGAAATCCCTATCATTTTTGATGAACCATCACAAGAGAACGTCTTGAAATGCTCCTCATATTTAGGTCGTCGTGTTTGATCTTTTGCAGTGAATAACCCATCGATCTCAAATCCAATTGACGAATTACGCAGGACAAGATCATTTACAAAAGTGACATTAAGTGATGCGATATCATCAATCGGGATCTCTTCCGGTAAGCTCTGAAGGAAAGTATCAAGATTTAAGGTCGCTTCTTTTAGTTTCTGAGAAACAGCTTCCTCCACTGCAGACTCAATTTGTCCAACAAAAACATCTATAACCCTTGAAAGCATAAATAAAATAAAATAAAATAAGTAAGATGAATAACAACTACAATGAACGCACTGCATTTTGATCTCTATTTTCCTTTTGGACTTTCCAATCTCAAACGAGAAGCAAAACAATATTTGTTATTCCGGGTGCCAAATAGCTGTGCAACTATAAAGCAACCGCACCTAACAATCACAATTAATGTAAGAAAGAATTTTCGAGCACAACTTCTAAACTTCATTTCAAATAAAAAGCACTAAACTAAGTTGCAGACTCCTACTAGTCTCTTCTCCTCAAAAAGAACTATATTTGCGTATAAAGAATTTTCTTTTCCATTTCAACAAAGTACAAAGAGTCATTTGGCAATTTCCCACCTCTCGAGTACAATGAAGTAACTCACAAACCCCACTCATCAGACATCTAGTATTTATTTAATTTAACGTAGTTGCCTAGTCTATTGTCATGCTAACTATCCGTCAAACATAAATACCATCTCTACGAGTCATCTCTACGAGTAAAACGCTCCATAAACCTGTCCTCCTTACCTTGCCTTATGACCAAAACTTATTAGTTGCACTTATGTGAAAGTTCATAAAAGGCCTGGCCACCCCACAAAGGAGAAGAGAGAGTCCACTTAAACCCAAATGAGATTCCACCCTAGAACCAATTGGTGATAGTAAACTCTCTCCTCTTCTTATCAATGTGGGACACTCATATGTGACACTCTTATGGGTTGAGATTCTTAACACTCCTACATCGAGAAAACTCCTCGTCCAACTGCAAATAAATGGTCACAACTACAAACAATGGCTATGACCATGGGCTCTTATACCATGTGAAAGTTCATAAATGTTGGGCCACACCCACAAGGAGGAAAGAGAATCCACTACATAGCCCAAGTGAGGTTTCATCCTAAAACCAATTGGTTATAGGTAGGGTAATTCCTTGGTTTACAAGATAAAAACTCTCCACTTTTTATCAATGTGGGACACTAGGTATCCTGGCGCCTGACTTCACGGATGCTTAGAAGTAAGAAGATAAGGGAGTCCAATTGCGATAGAAATGGAGCAAATCGCTAAATATTTGAGAGAAATACCACCTTACGAAAGCGAATGACTGGCGATAAGGAAAAGAAGTTAACACTAAAGGATATATACCCTTGATAAAGCCAAGAAGCTCCGCCTTCCAACTTGATAGTTAGATCCTGAACAAAGCAACCACATTCCAGAAGAGACAACTTCAGTTTTCCTTCTTGGTTTTCCAGGCCAAGAGTGAGACCCACTTGCATTCCTTCCACCTTGCACAGAGCAACAGATTTTTACACATCCATTTATATTTAGAGCACTGACATAAGATTGTACAAAAGCATTAGAGGACATCAATAATTAGTAACGGGCGACCTTCTAAACATCAGGGTTAACTACAGATGTAAGAGTAGGCCGGACACAGGTGAAATGATTGATGGTCCTGCTTCTGTTTCCAATGCTTATCTCTAGAAAATTAATAACCACATACTTAAAAACAGCTAAGATCATAGAGGAGACAGCAAGAAATAGTTGGAGAAGTGGAGAACTGCCTAAAAAGATAACAATTTAAGATGAAAATTCAACTGAAGTACAACACTGAAGCATCTAATAGTGATTTGATCATCAACGAATTCCCTATGTATAAGTCAATAATTCAACAAGCAAACTATTTGACAAAAAGAAAGATGGAGTATTAAGTTATGATTTCCCTAAATTGGTCAAGGAAACTAAAAATTACACTTCATGCAAACAATTAGTACATGGCAGAACTTAATATGCGCTACAACTATCCTTAATGACATGCACATACCTACGAACATCCAAAAAATTTACTTAAAGTAAGACTTCAGAAAGCAATAAATTAACAACATCATATATACAACCAATGCAAATGTTCCACTTTTGAACTAGTTTGGATGCAGAGAGGTCTATATGAGGCTCCTCAAGATTTTTATTCTGTAAACATATCATGCTTATAATGTACTAGCAATATCTTCAATGTAAAAATCACTAGGCCGAGCCCTCAACGAGAAGCCAAACCCAAGACTGAAAGAACAGCATGACACGATACCTACTATTTATTGTAGAAAAGCTTTGATTTCATTGTAGCCCATACTGGTTCAGACTGAGCAGTGACAAAATATCTGATACAATCAAACTGAGTACAAAAAGTCCATATACTATCACCCAAACCGTCACCATTTAAAAGCACCACAGATTATTAATTGCCATGGATATAACTTATCATTCACTACTTTAATCCTTTAGCAATATTTTCTCTGAAGGTCTTTAACATATTTTCCTATGCATGTTCTTCTTCTAATCAAGCAACATGAGGAGTGCTAAGTGAGAGTGTAGACCATCATGTGTCTAGTGTTGGTAGCCTGCTTGAATTACTCGCTCCCTCAAGGGCACTTGTCACATGGTAAATTTAAGTGTTGACAATCTCAGGTGAAAGGTTCGCCAGCACTCAAACTATATAGGGGTAACCTCCCAAAACCCTCCAGTGAAAGTACCTACAATGGATCTTCTCCTTATTATGAATTCTAGTAGCATACATCAATCAACCATGCCCACAAATTACTCTTGTATGTTTTGGAAATGAAAAATCTGATTTCTAGATTGTGGCAAATCCTGTCTTTGACAAGTACGAGAACATTTATTTGAATTTGGACCAATCTCTGATGTTTCAAAGATATCGGGATGTGTAAAATTCCACTGACTGAGAGAACAGCATGACACCTTTAATGCCTACCCCGCCCTCCCCTCAACACCCCTGCCCTCCTCCCCACACACACATATACATTTTCTTTCCAAGGCTACTTCATCTGAGAAATCCGATGATTTAACTTCAAAAAGCATCCTATCGACTATCCGGGTTCCATTCTCCAGACTAAATTCAGCAATTAGCATGCTCAAATAAGTTCCATCAATCCAAATCCACAATCTGTCAATAAATAAGCAAACATGCAAAAGCTAATTCTAACACGAATACTTCAATAGAACCAACCAAAACTAACTTTTACAAATATTAAAATAAGAATTTCATTTCACAGATTCTACTTCCTAATAACAGATTCAATATGCATGCATATAAACTCCAATAAACCATCCAAAGCACTCCAAATTCCACCAGAACTACATTATTACCAGAACCAAGTTACCAACAACAATTAACTTTTCAAACAAAACAAGTATAACTCTACGAACTAGCAAAATGGCTCAAAATTGCAGCATAAAGAATTAAAGACAGTCAAACTAAACCCCAAAAATAATTTAAACAACTTAAATAAAAAAAAAGGGTGACATCACATGCAATACCTGAACAGAAGCAAGACCATGATCAGAAATCTTGACAGGCAAAAACCACCTAGGAGTATAATAAGAGTAGTACCAATCCAAGCTCAAATTCGCGGTAGCGCCAGAGACAAGGAAGGCAACACCAGAGTCACCAGGAGTAATCTCAGACTGTAAAACATCAATCTTGAACAAGTTGATGCTGGAGAAGTTGACAAAGACATTGCCAAGGAAGGGAATTTGGTGGGACTGTGAGATTTGTGGGATGTGGAGGGGTGTTAGGGAGGTTATGGCTTTCGAAATGAGCAGGTCTTTCAGGAAGGTCAGGCCTTTGGTGGAGATTTGGAAGGATATGTGTGATGGTGATTGGTCTGTGGTGGTTGTTGTGGTGGCTGCTGTGGTGGTGGTGATGAAGATGAGGAAGAGGAGGAGGGTGGTGGAGTTCATGAGGGGTTGGTTGCGAGGACAGTGGCGAATCCAGAAAATAATTTAACCAGGGACACCTTGTAACATATGAGCCTGATAAGTGGGATGAGGTGCTTGGTGCGAGGACAGTAGCAGATTCAGAAAATAATTTAACTGGGACGTTTTTAATGTACGAGTCTGATAAGTGGAATGAGGTGCTGGCTGCGAGGACAGTGACGGATTTAGAAAATAATTTAATCGGAGATACCTTTTAACATATGAGTCTGATAAGTGGAATATTAGGGGAGGAAAGTCAAAGGGGAGAGAGAGGGGAAAAAGGTGGCAGACAATGTCAGAGGGATATGATTGTGTGATCATTTGCTAATCAGTTAATGTAGAAGTAACTTACTCCTACTTCAAGTAAGGTGTTTCAACACGTTTGTGTTGTGTTGTGTTGTCTCTTGTTTGTTTTAAAGGGTGGGTTAAAGACAAAGACAAATTCTATGTCCGATGAAAGATCCTTATTATATGGGGGCCAATAACGTTTCTTATACTACCTCTTATCTACTCTTTTTTTATTTTCTCCGGTAATAGACGAGAGGAGACCTCAACAAAGAACAAAGACTAGACCTCATAATCCGAGTTCAGGCTATATCTAAAATATTTTCCCTAAGAATATCTCTAAGATCTTGATAAAGAGCTTGAATAATGATCATTTCTCTCTGAGCAGTCCACTCCTTTATTAGCTAACCAATCCGCAGCTCGATTCCCTCCTCTAAAAACATGATCTATCGCGATGCTCCATAGTTGGTTAAATATGAGATTGCGACAGTGAGTGACAAGGTATTGGAGAGGTCCGTGGAGGATATGGTATATAACAATGCTTATTAGTCATTGTAGAAATTATCTCATGTATATTTCACCCAGCTAGTATTGGAAGAGACCGTCAACTTTTACCTAGTAAAAGTTAGTATACTTTTATATTAAAAGTAGACGGTCTCTTCTAAAAATTTGTATATTTCACCTAGTGTAATATTTATTTGGTTTGGACCTACTAGGAAGAAACTCACCCAACATTTCCACTATCACGTACTTAAATTAGCACAACATTTTTACAAATCACATTTTTCAAAACTCGCAATTGTTAATCCAACAATGTCGACTTCTCATTTTATAGACACCAGTGACAGATGAAGATACAACACATTACAAAAAAGGGAACATGACCGCAAATTGGCTTGTTAATCAAGGGGTGCAGAGTACTGATAAGATGGTGATCCTTAATAATGTGAGACGCGCCTTATCGAGAGGATGTTTCGAGAATGACTTGGTCACGTATGATTCGTTTTAATAGTTTTTAGTTTGAGGTTCTCCTCTATTCAGGATTTAAAAAAAATCCAACACTTATCATTAACCGTGAAATTTATTGATCCTATTCTAGTCAATAATCATTAAATACAAATATCAAAAATAGAAATCCCTTTTTTTTCTAAATAGAAATCCTTTAATACCTACTAAAAATAGAAGGGTAAAAAGAACTATCCATAAAAAAAAACACAATAAAGGAAAGCCAACCAAAATAAAAGAAGAAAAATTAAAATAAGTAAAAAAACTTGTATGGAAAGTTGCAAGCTTGGTTGGTCTAGTTGTCCAAAGTAAAAAAGTCGATGTTTGTCCATTGAACCTTCAACAAAAGATGGCGATGGCGATGCAAAGTGGTGTTGCCACCTCCAAAGTTCTTGTCCTCCTTGGCGCAGGTCCTCTCTCTACAGTACCATTTAATCATATTGCTGTTTTTATACCAAAGTTTATATACATGCATCAATATGTTTGCCTTACATACTTAATTATTACAACTAACGATTGGTCATTCAATACAGGTCCTTTTTTATATTTTATTTTTGGGTATTTAGTAAAGTTTATACCTTTCGTTGAATTTTATGTCTGGGGTTATACTAGCTTGATCAATAAGTTACATTCCAAGCCGCTACCTTTGTTGCGCACTGGGTAAACCCACATGTATGCGCAGTAAACCACGCATACCGGGTAGACCGTACTGTTGCTAGTGTGACAGGCTCTGACTCAAGTGACATATGTCCCAAACAAATACCTTTCATTGAATTTTATGTGACTAGCTTGATCAATAAGTTACATTTCATTCATTCCAAGGTGCCCTTTTTTTCTTGGATGACGTGAGAACCTGCCGCCGCTACCTTTTGTGCCCATTGGGTAAACCCACATATATGCGCAATAGCATGTAAACCATGCATACCGGGTAAACCGCACTGTTACGAGTGTGATAGACTCTGACTCAAGTGACATATGTCCCAAGCAAATTTTCCTTCCACAGCTGCCCTTTTTAGTTACCGTGACTTGTAGAGAAACCAGAGCTGCTACCTTACGTGTGCACGGGTGAAACACCCAGGTAGCCTTTATGGGTTTTGAGTGAAGCTTATAGGTTTATTATATGAGTAGCTGAATTGCTGAATTTATGGATGGTTATATTGTGGACAGCTGGTTTAGAGCAGAATTGTAGGGTGGCGTTTTATTGAATTTTAGAAATTTGTTAGTGAAATGTAATAAACGTGACTGCTGGTAGCTGCGGTGTGTCTGGTTTAGAAGGTGTGGGGATGGGTGATCAGGTGAATGTATAATTAGAGATCTTAGAGGTGGATGAGATGATTTGTTTCCGTACAAACAAATTACTCCCTCCTTTCAAGACCAAGCTTCTCACTTTCCTTTTTAGGTCATTCAAGACCAACCTTCCTATTTCCCTTCATGGTAATATCTCATCTTACTTTACAATAAAAAAA
>CAAKMY010042648.1:0-21266 GCA_901111285.1 Corrigiola litoralis
AAACCAAAAATCGACCCAAAAATCTTGTTTTTATGGACTATTATCCACGAAAAAACCTCGTTTCGGCCCCGTAATGGAATCGGACGAAAATTGGCGGGAGTCATCCTAGACACATACAATGAATAATGGAGCAAGAAAATTGCCCAAACCATCGGTTTTTTCCATTACTCACATGCTTGAATCGAGTAATAAACACACCAAAAATCTATCATGACGAAGGAATGGCATTGCCATATGCTCCAATTATGCTCCAATTATGCTCCAATATACCTTAGGTGCATGCTAGGTCACTTTTGTGGACTATTATCCACGAGAAAACCTCGTTTCTGCCACGAAATGGAATCGGACGAAAATTGGCGGGAGGCATCCTAGACACATATAATGAATAATGGAACAAGAAAATTGCCAAAAAGTAGCTTAGGCATTGCCCAAACCATGGGTTTAGTCCATTACTCACATGCTTGAATCGAGCGATAAACACACCATAAATCTATCAAGACGAAGCAATGGCATTGTCATATGCTCCAATTATAATCCAATATACCCTAGGTGCATGTTAAGTCACTTTCGGGAATTTTTCCGGAAAACCAAAAATCGACCCAAAAAGCCGGTTTTTGTGGACTATTATACCCGTGAAGTCCGTATCCCTTGGAAAATCAGTAACTACGATCTTTTCCTTCAGTGGATTTTCAGGCAATGTTTTAACACATGATCTATCACATATAAATTTGGGCAGGACACATTTTGCAAAACTTGGACGCAGTATAAATCATTTGAAAGTATGAAGGGAAAGATCGTAGTTGTAGAACTTCAGTGCAGTGCAATCGACAGTCACATAGGCGTACAAGAACCACTATTTTTATGGGTGTCCTAGTGCCGCCAACGAGGTGTCAGGAGCTATATCCCCAAATAGTAATACAATTTCAAATGAGTCTTTGATTTTATCAGCGTAAGGAGCTTCATCCCCAATAGAGCTTTAGTTCAGAGTAGGATGTAATGAGATCTGATTCAATACCCTTTTAATGAGTGGAAATTTAGATTTCTGTACGTGATATTATAAGCCTTAAACACTCTCTATTGGCCCATAACATGACAGTAATCCGCAAAAATGGTTGTATGAAGTATTCCACTATCCAGAAATCAAACATTCATATAATGATCGGGTTGAGCAGTTGGCATATTAGCACTGGCACACCACAATCTCATCAGAAACAAATACAAAACAAAAAATAGAATCTCTACATCCTACACTGAACAAAGCCGAGGCACTTTGCTAGAACTAGAAGGCCTATATACATCAGAAAACTCAAATGTGTCTTCAATTTCGATATTCTTTTGGGTAACAACTTTTAGTGCTTATCATCCTTCGGGGTTTCCTTTTGATGGACCTTCCCTTCCACTTCTTTAGGTTTTACTTTCTCCATCGCCCTACAGTCAAGTTATACTAGTCAAGCAAAAAACCAATACCTGAGCAAAAGAGAGCATAAAACTAGGAAAACAATTGTCATGAGCTCTACATACATGCATAATTATCCTCTACTACAAACTCTTTTGAAAAAAGCGTGCCTTTTGGGAAGTGTCTTCGTACATAAAGTAATGAAGAGCAGCACTGAAGTATCTTAACATAATATGCACAATGAGGAGAATGCTGCCAAGCCTTCTTTACTGGGACTCTTCATAGAAACAAGCACTAACATGCAACTCTCAACATAACATGACCTTTGGACATATGAGATCAGAATTGGTAAAAGAGAAAGATGGAACTCCCAATCTTTCTCCCTCAGTCCCGGAAGAAAGTACCCCCCCCCCCCCCAACCCTCTTCCCCCTCTTCCAAAATCCCCACCACGGCAAGTGGTACATAGTGTCCTGTTATTATAGACTTACATCTTATAAGATTCTGATCAGGCAACCAGTAAGGCCAAAGAGATCATAAGATCCGGTTATTATTGAGCAATCATTACAGCACGATGATTCACAGTTCTTAACAAGCTCAGCTGACTAAAGAAAGAAACTAAGGGAACACCTTCAAAGCAGAACAGAACAAAAGAGACTGCAACTGAGTCATTGAGCCAGGTCCTAGAATCCAGTTTCTTGGTTCTAACTACATGAGATTATAATAAATTAGGCATAAAGGCAGTTAGGTGAAAGAGCTACCAACTTATTCTAGCTTAATTAGTAACAATTTGTTTTATTAATTTTAACAGCAGCCAACATGTGCAGGGTCAAAACTTTGATGATTACGTTACGCCATTTGGGGTCATCCAACTTCAATATGAATAACATTTCACTATTGTAGCCTAAAGAGGGCCTCTCATGCATCATATACAAAGAGAGACCAGGAATGTAGGATTGACTCCTGACGGCTGACGAGGAACAAAACTATGCAGAAGTGGTCATTTATGATAAACACTAACAGTGACCTATTCCCAAGTGGTACACCAATTATCAAATACTAGCCATTTAAGGTTGATGTCAAAATATGCACATCTTTTTCACTGAATAATCAGTCAAAATCATACCTAATATCATTCTAAAGTTGATTTACCACCTCACCCTTACACAGAACCGCCAAGGCCACTAGCCACCACAATCAGAAAAAGCTGAGACAGTGAAATAGAAAGGACTATGATAAACTCATGGAAATCATTTAACAACATAAATGTACCTCCACAACAACCACAATGCATGTAATGTATGATGTCTGCATCGTGTGCAATTACCCCCCCCCCCCCTCCTGTTCTCTCTTCCGCGCTATCTGCAGCTTTTTTCTAATGTTGACAGTTTAAAATTTTCAAGCATAAAATAGCTCTACATTGCACCTACGTTACTCGGACACATTGCAAGTATCCGACGAGAAGGATCATACTCAAGTAACCAAGTACCGTATGCTAGGTGACGGATACGTGTACGACAAGGAAGATGAATGATCCAGGTAACATAGCATGGAACAACCTTCGTAGGCAGACACATAAAGACAGGCAGAACAACCCACAAACAGAGATATGGAATGAAAAAGGAAGGAAAGGTACACATAGAGAGGATCAAGTTCAAATAAAACAGGCATAGGGGCTCAAGCTGCTTCATTCTTTTTTCATTTATCTATATATTTTCTTGTTGGGTGTATTGCGATTTATTGATATTGGAGCCCCTCTGGTATATCCAACATCCCTAACTCACAGAAAAATTGCAGATCTCTTTTTTAACTTCTATCCCTGAGTTATTAATTTAAGTATGTGCCTAAACCACAAAATCTCATTCGTAGGGTTAACTAGTGACTTGCCAATTAGTTTCTAATCATTAGTACTAATACTAACTAATAATACTAATAACAACCTAAAAAAATTTAAGCAAAATCACTCCTAAAGTAAACTGCTGGAAAGTCGCTTTAGGCCACAATATGGATAGCATACTTAAGGGCCAATGAGGCTTCAAAGAGTACAATAAGCCGCATGGAGTCTGAACACTCCAAAGGTGTTGGTGGATAGCCTCAGTGGTGCTAGTGGAAGAAAATCAAAGCCAAAGTAGGCTAGCCGCACTATCATTGGTCTTGAAATGCAATATGCAATATTGGTGGATATTGGATAAGCCATCTATGGGATGATAATCTGGTTCTCATTTGTCCTAGGTAGTTGTTGATTGAGATGATTGATGTTTGGAGTTCCATGCCACGTGGGCTACAAGAGGAAGCCGTAAGCAGCTCTTCATAGTGGCTATGGCAACAAGAAAATTGAGTCAAAGTGAGTTGCTTGGCGACGTGGCTGACAGGGCGAAAAAAAAACCATTATACCATTGGCTGGGAAAGATCTTTGGTCAAACATACCCTGAAACTTCAGGTCATATCCCAAGCGCTTGAGCTTGCTGTCAGAAGCTATCAAGCTAAAGTTGACTGATCGAAGTCTCTTTCAGCAAGAAGATTGGTCACTTGAGTTATGAGTGGCCATAAAAAGAGAGAAAAAGGTTCAATTACTGAAGGGGTACAGGTTGGAACATTTCGCAGTTATGTAAACGAGCTGGAATTGGAATATATTTTTCTTTTTTCTCTAAGGGTTCCCTCCATTGATGTAGCTTAAGGCAGATTTACGAGTCGTCTAGTCCAGTGAAACCAAGACCAAAGTTATTCCATCATAAACGGACTCTCCACTCACCTAATGTCGGTTTAAGGCAAACAGCCGATGCCATGAAACCTCAAAGCCTTCCAAAATGCTTCACTCATTGCCGTTTCACAGTCATAGGTCATACCCACAAAAAACATCAAAATTAGGCCAAGAAATACTCCTCAACAAACAAATTGAGAGAACATTGAGGCCAAATAGGAAAAACAAAAGAAAGAGAATTCCTTTGGACCTTATTAGACAGACATATTCTTATAGTCGTACTATGTGAAGGAACCTATGTTGCTCAGACTTGACCACAATTATGGGGACTAGACCAATTTATGTAACCTTTATCCCTGTCTCCCTCTCACTCTATGACGTCTCGAGTGTCCATACTTATGTCGGAGTGTCCAGTGTCCACTACTCGAAAAACATACTAGAGGTGTAATTCAGTGTTTGAGAACTCAGAGTAAAGAGTACTTCGTGATGGAACCTATGTTTCTCACTCACTCAGATTCGACCAAAAGTATTGAAACTAGACCAATCTATGTAAATTACACATGCTCTTTTTTACGCCCTTCTCCTTCCTCTCCGCCTCCCTTTTCCTCAAATGAGCTACTCGAAACAATTACTAGTAATCATATTCCGTGATCAACACCTCAGCGTAACAGAATTCGCTTCTAATTTCAAGCTAATCAAATTTACAATATCACAACTCATTTTTGCTGAACACCCCAATCACTGTATTCACACCTAAACGCAGCGAATTCCATTCCTGAATTCATTTCCCTCATAAAAGCGTACGGCAAATCACGTGACGTAACATTTCAAACTATAAACTATCAAAATGTCTTGATAAAGACCCTTTTTATCATAAAAGTAAACGCAGTCATGCAGGCCCAACAAAAGGTTAAAAATCTCTTATTCGACTTGGGCTTGCACGGAGCTTAAGTTGATTTAACTTGCACAGAACTCGTCAACTTTTATATTCAAAGAAGACCATGTTTTCTAAGAATTTTTGTTAAACCATAGTCTTTAGGAGAAACAACATCAATTTGAGCTGAAAAAAAAAATCAATTAATCTCATACACGTCCAGTTTGACGCAAATTATACTATGCCCTTGGGGGTTCGTGCCCCCACATAAATATGTTCAAATCAGCTATGTGCAAATGGGTAAATTATTAAGTGCTCCGCGGAGCATGTGTCTTTTAATGTTTTTCTTGTACCTAACAAGAAAAATGACAAAAGATAGTGTGGGAGCACATGCTCACGGGGCATAATATAATTTCTGTGTACAAATATTTTACTACATACGTGCAAGTCATTAAAAGTGTTGTGTACATATCCTTATGTGCAAATCATTTAGACAAAGAGGCACGGAATGTATATACCCCCAGGTCTATGGTATAAATTTTGGTGAGCAAATAAATATGAATTTTTTTTTTTTTTTTGAAGGTAAATAAATATGAAATTAAATGATGGTAAATTTAATAAAGAGTGAGAGAGAGGGGGGTATACTTGGAGGAAGATTCCTCTTCAAGCCAGTGGCGAATCTGGCGGACGTTACGGCGGAAGATGGCGGCGGACTGTCTGACGTCACTGCGGAGGAGGAGTACGGCGGCGCTGACTCCTGCCACCGTTAGTAGTAAGTTGGTCAATGCCATTTTTGTGCTCCCGCTGTATAACTGAATTTCCACCTAATGTCCTCACTTTAGTTTTTTTTTTTTTTAAGTTTTCTAATTGGTAAAAAACAAAAAATAAAAAAAGATATTACTCCGTACAAGTTTACAATTTTACGTTTTCAAAAGGAATAGAACTAGCTCAAGTGGTTAAACAGCTACTGCGTACTAGCCAATTATGAGGTTGGAGATTCGATTCTTATTAGTTGCTTTATTCGCATATTAAAGACCAAAAAAGACCATTTATAAATAAAGTGTCTCTGTCGATGCCTATAGTAAAAAAGACATTCAAAAAAAAAACAAATGAAGAGCATTAGAAAGTTGAAAGTGTGATTTCATATTTTTAAATAAGAGTTGAACCTCTAATCTCATGATCTTGGTAAAACAACTAATAATGCTTTGAAGATCAATACAATGAAAAATCAATAATGAGTGGTTTAGCTCTAATTAGTTTACTTTAACTTATTTCGCTTAATTTTAGTTTAGAAGATCGAATTAAGCATAAACATAATAACAATGGTTAGATTAGAAATTAATTGAGAACAAACAAGAAGATCGAAGTTTGTAAAAATCACAAATTTATATTTTTTTTATTAATGGTCAAAATAAAACCTGACAAGTGTACAAACAGACGTGAAAAACTGATCAATTTTGTTTGGAGATAACACTACTACTCTACTATCAGTCTAGCCAGAATTTTGTTTACAGAAATTATTACAGCAATCTTGTTTATCCTATAACCACTGTCTATAGCTTTAGATAGCTAAACTGATCAACTGCAAACAAATTCACTAACAAAACGATAGCAAAATGCGACCACCAAAAATTCCGCAAATTATGTTGCGCATCCATTATAATTTCTCATTTTTCTACATATGAACCATATGCAACAAAACAAAAAGAAACTACTACTAGCAAGAAGTAGATATCAATATTCCTCACTATGCTCTGTCACGTGAATATTCTATCCCCTCAATCACATTACACGTGCTAGGCTACACTCGAGGGAGTTAGATGTACGCAACTTTATCCCTAACCCGCACCTAAACCTGAAAACTACCCCAAACCCGCATCAACTCTTGGTGACTCCCCTAACAGAACTCCAAACATTGGCAGCAGCACCAGCCACCTGGGGCCAAACAGCAGCAACCCCACGAAAGGCAGCAGCAGAGGCGACACCGATAGCGAAAGTCTCGGGGAAACCAGGCTTAGAATCAAGCTTCATTTCGACAATGGCGAGGCGGGCATTGGCAGTGTCAAGCTTTCTTGAGGCCTCACCCATGAACTTGTCCTTTTTGCCTCTCCCTGAGGTGACAACGCGGAAGAGCATGTGTTGGAGGTCATCTATTACTTTGATGGAGGCTTCTTGGGTGCTCATGCCTTGGGCTTCATAGTGGGTTATTAGCTCTTGTGGTGTTGGCAACTTTATTTTTTGTTTGGTGTTGTTTGTGTTGGTATTAAGGGTAGAATTATTGTTGTTAGTGTTGTCTTTTGAGGGTTGTTGTTGAGAGTTGGAGAATTTAGGTTGTTCCATTTTTAGAGGGTTTTGGGTGATAAACCCTAAGTTTGAGAAATGGGAGAATTTGGGTTGAAAGAAGGGAGGAGATAAGATAAATTTGGAGTTTTAGACAAGAGGATATGATATGGGTTTGTTTAGAGGTAGGTAGATCATAGATGGTTGAGGAAATGGTTTGTATATATATATATATCTAGTTTGGGTTGTATTAACCAATGGGCCGATTGGGACTTAGCAACGGATTATTGAAGGTTGAGAGGCTAAAGATAGAACTCCCAAAATTAGCTCATACCTACCACATCACCCTTTTTTTTTTTTTGGTATGTAGTAATGTTGCGGGAAAATGGGATAATAAGAATTTCAGCTCATGATGATATTCTTAAACAAATTGCAAGCTCAACTGTTTGATCACAATTTGATTAGACTGTTTATGTCAAGTCTAAGTAGAGAAAGCAGGAAAAAAGAGTCTAATATAAATCGATTTCAATCTATAGTTGAAATAATTTAGAGATGCTAGATCTTCTATGGTATAATTATAATCATATTTACTAATATTTGGGATTTGACAAAGTGGTGTTATTCTTATTTTTCACCGGCGAAATGAGATGTTTGATTTTCATGAGGCATTATATGAGGGTTATTGCCTTACTGGTATATGCCAACTAGTTTAGCTAAAGAGTTCTTCCAAATTTTGTAGCCAAAATTGAAATTTGAAACTCATCTATATCATTTGGTGCATTTTTTAAGGTTACTTGCATATGTTTTTTTTTTTTTTTTTGGTACAAGGTTACTTGCATATGTTAGATAGCTTAACTAAAGAGTTTTTCTAAAAGATTGTAGCCAAATTTGAGGTTTGCAATTCGTCTACATTACTTGCTATATTTTTAAAGTTATTTGTACATGTCAACTAGCTTAGTTAAATAGTTTTTCCAAAGGATGTAATACTCGCATTTTTTAAGGTTATTTGTAAATGTCAACTAGCTTAGGCCCTGTTCTCCTCGGCTGAATTTTGCTGAACTGAACTGGAAGGGAATAGAAGAGGCTGGAATGGACTGGAAGAGACTGGAAAGCGCTGGAAGGGGCTGGTTGGGGCTGGAAATAACTGGAAGGGGTTGGAATTCATACCTTTTCGGATATGAAATTCATACCTTTTCATCCGAGGAGAACAGGGCCTTAGTTAGAGAGTTCTTTGGAAGGTTGTATTAAGATACGAGGTCAGAAACTCGTTTACATCACTTGTAGCATTTTTGCTAATAGTTTTCACACAATTGAATGGTGATAGTATGTAAAGCTAAATGGAGATAGAATCGAATCTGGTAGTTTATCTTCACTTATTGCATGCGCAGATCAAGATTAGATAAATCGGATTACTTCTCATAAACGCGTGCCCATTTGGACCATATATCTCTTCAGTTCGAAATGCAATTGGCACTTTCAATCTCGCTTCTGTGTGATCTTTCGAAACTACACTCGATGAGCATGTCCCCTGTAGAATTATTTAGTCGTGAATCAAAGCAGCACAGAGTACAAACAATACTCAACAGAAGCACCAAACGAGGAGAAAAGCAAATAGTTCTGCCGCAAAAAAATTCTTATTCAAAATTAGGAAAAGAAAAGGAATTCCTCTGTGACTATGTAACTCAACAATTAACTTTTGGCACCCTCGATCTACACCAAGTACCTCCTCCGCCAGTAAAAAAAAAAAAAAAAAAAAGACAGAAAAGGGTGCTTGTCTAGTTTAATCTGCAATATTGGTATTAACAACTCTACAAGAATACAGGGGCCATAACCAGAGTAATCGTCGCAAGCATTTTTATCAGTACATGAATGGAGGGTCCAGCGGTATCTTTGAAAGGGTCTCCAACCCTGCAAGAAATGTAAACCCGAATTACATGATGAGTTCAGTAAACATATAGAAATTCCATCAACTACCAAGCAGGATTCCTGCCACAGCATATTGATCATCGAACTTGCAAGCAGAATGTAGATGGCAACATGACACCAAGTCACCAACACAACCAACAATAGGAACTGACTAACTGAGACCAGAACTTGTACATTCGATTATGCTAATCCCAAAATAGAGATTTATTACTCGAGAAACAAACTAAGCAGGCATATTATTAATTCAAATAGGCACCTACTCATACTTAAGGCAGTAGCTCTAGTAAATGCTAAGGTAGCTTCGCCCAAAACAAACAACTGAAAGCCCAGCTTGCCCTTTCTAACCAAAATGATTTCTTTCGTACATCTGAGGGACAGTATGGCCTGAGGCCTCCACTTAGATGCACAGAAGCAACATGAGACATTCTGGCTCTAAGCCATAACTTCTCTGTCTCTCAACCATCAAGGTGGCAAGAAAAAGTGAAACAATAAGCCGAGGAGGTCACGCATTGTGGTTATACCATAGTACCCAACCAGACCCAGCTTTGATGAACAGCTTCCATATGCACCTAATAATCTAATAACATTAAAAGGTATAGCCGCATTGAGATCTTCTGGTTTCAAATACTAACATCACACTTTGCTATTACTCTAATCTGAAAGTCTGCTACGAGTAAATTGTCAATACACTACCACTACATATATAGAGGGAAAAAGAGAACAATCATCTAATATGACAAGTCACGTTCACCGTGAAGATCACCCTATATCCATGAAAAGCCGAGCTCGGATCGCCACCCTCTCATTCTTAATCTCTCGTCTAATAGTGGGTACCGAAACCCACCTGATAAACCACGCGAAACACCACGCAAGCAGCCAGTGCCACATGCCTTCTTCACCCCCACCTTGTGCAGTGTCGGTCAGCATCTTGGATTCTTGGCCACCAAACCGTCGATCTAGAACCAACAGCCGACCACCACCTCCCTACCCCATCCGCCAATGAACCATCCTGTCACCATAAGATAAGGAGCTTCCACCTCAATGCCACTTTAACGACCTCTGTAGCAACTAGCAACCTCAAAACCCATCATCAAACGTTTTAACTTACCGAAGAGAACGTGGTAGTCGTCGGTGGTGACGACAAAGGATATGTGGCCATAGAAAAGGTGAGTGGTTTAGCTTTTGGGTGGGAGGAGTGAGTTCTTAGGAGATAGAGAGAGAGAGGTAGTGAAAGAGAGATATCTTGATGTAGTAATTGATTTATCTTAGCAGTTGGATAAGAGACATAGAACCATTGAGGACTTAGATTGAACAGCACAGTATGATATTATTCACTAATACCATTACAGCAGAGAACCCTAACGGCTAACGCCATAAATTACTAAAGCTTTAAACTCCATACAATATATTCAGAAGACCGATCCTGTGGAAGATAATGTACACCTGTATTCTTATTAAATGGTCGACAGTGCTACTAATAATGGAACCCTCTTTAGGAGCTGGATCCCATTAAATTACAATGCTCCAGGGCATAAGGAGCACTAATGATGAAGATAAGACATCTAGCTTCTCGTTTTCTCTCATAAGTTCAGAACACTCCCATACACTCATTCAATCAGTACACCCCTCCCTCCCTTCAATAAATCATCAAAGACATTTGCGGGTATTGTCCGTCCAACAACGGTTCACAGCTATAAAAAGGTCAAGCTGGATAACCCTTGACTCATAAGTCTGATAAGATTAAAAAAAAAGGCACAGCCAAATATGCCAAAAGTCCCGGTAAAAAAAAAAAAAAAAAAAAGGCTAAAGAGGGCACTTAGAGTTACAAAAATGATTGAAGCAAGCTTGAAGCCATAACATGCAAGCTTAAGCATATGAACTGACCAAAAGCAACAGACGAGATACCCTTTCAGCAATTTTATCAAGATAACTAAAATCGAGATTGTGGGCATGCATAAAGCCACAGAAGCTCAAGACACCATGCAATAGAAGACAAGGAACTAAGCCTTATCTTCTAGGATACCAAATTGCAATTTCAAAGACAAATATTAACAATGCCAGGAATAGTATTAAGGAGTGATACGCATTTATCTCAAGGACTTACGTATCTCCAGTAATGGCAGCTTTATGACAGTCACTCCCTTTGCCTCCAAGAGCACCGGTCTCTATATACTTCTTTGCATTGTCCCAAGCACCACCAGCAGTGTTTAGGAAAAGAGCCATAAGGATGCCAGAAACAGTTGCAAACATCAGCAGTGCAGCTACAACTTTCGCACCAAGTAATGGATGTCCAATATAATGTCCCAGGATCCTAAATACAATACCTGCAGAACACAAATTAAATAGAGGTTCGAAAAAAAGAAGCATCAGATGCCACCTTTGGAGTTCTGATGAGGAAACATTAAAAAGCAGTGGCTTCAGCAGACACAACATAAAAGAAGAATAATCTACCAATCGCTATTGGAGATATAATGGCCAAAGCACCAGGTTTAATCATTTCCCTCAATGAGGCAGATGCTACTATAGCAACACAACGACCATAATCGGGCCTTTCCCTGTAGTCCTGCAGTCAAAGGACCAATTAATAACTAGAACCAGACATTACCTATCAAATTTAGGCAGTTGAATACTTACCATAATACCAGGTCTCTCAATAAATTGCCTTCTCACTTCAGTTACTACTTCCTGAGCTGTTCGACCAACAGCAGCACAAGCCCATGCACTAAAAAGGAAAATAAGCATAGAGCCTAGCAAGCCACCAACAAAAACTTCAGGAATCGCAATGTCAACCTGAAAGGCAAAATGTTTTTCAGGATTAGGTTGAACTTTAAAACATCACAGCGCATTGAGCAAAAGAAATCGAAAAACAACTTATTCCTACCTCTTTGAAAGATACGCGGGCAAAAGAAGCCACCTCATCCATGTAAGCACTAAAAAGAAGAAATGACGCAAGTGCTGCAGATCCGATAGCAAATCCTTTAGTAGTAGCTTTTGTGGTGTTGCCAACAGCATCAAGAACATCAGTAATTTCTCGAACACTTTCGGGCTGTAGAGAAGCATATCATAATCAATTAGCATCAGCTAATAGCACGTATTGACATTATATAGACAAGTTTTAAATAGTAACCTGTTGACTCATCTCCACAATGCCACCAGCATTGTCGGCAATCGGGCCAAACATGTCCATAGTCAGGACATAGGCAGCTGTACTGAGCATGCCCATTGTAGCCACCGCTGTTCCAAACAGCCCACCAGTGGGATTTCCAGCTTCATCTACCAGTCCTGAACTTTGACCCAGCCAGAAAGCAGAAATTATAGATACGCTGATAACAAGAACGGGAAGAGCAGTTGATTCCAGTCCCAAGCTAACACCAGCAATTATATTCGTCCCATGCCCAGTGGAGCTTGCAAGAGCCAATGTGCGTACTGGCTCATGTTTATAATCAGTGTAGTACTTGGTAATCCACACGAAGAGGTATGCTGTTATAATACCCACCAACCCACACAATGCGAAATTCAACCAAGCTGAAGGTGCCTGCTCTGTGTAGAGCAACCAACGTGTAGACTGCATAGTAACCAAGACATGTGAGAATAGGGACACTCCAAAAAGCAAGAAGCAACTAGACTTCAAATAACTACCAGTGTATAACTAATGAGAACAGGAGGCATAGAGTCAGTACTGACTAGCAAACAGAGGGGATATAGTATAATTAAACATTGTTCTTACCGCTCCAAAGGCCAAGACTGCTAACACTATTGTGATAGAATATCCTTTCTCAAGAACTTTCATTGGATCTTCTATGCCAATACCAGATTCCCGTGTCCCTCTTATTGAAAATATACCCACAGATGATACGATAAGGTCAAAGGAGTGAACCACCAAAGGGAACAATATAAAGCCAGATGGATCTGCATGAACAAAAGGTTGCAACCAGTCTATAAGACTTGAGAATACATAAACATGTCATGCAATTGGAGAGTAAGACAGTCTACTTCTCAGACCAGTGAGTCCAGAGTTATCATTGTAAAAAGTTGCTGCAGACGATACTTAATGCAATAGAATGTCCTCTTATGGGTTTGCATATGAAAAATCTAGAAAAGTCATACTCACCTTCAATTTTACAACGTTGCGCCATTGTCCCACCCAATATCATAGCACTTATAATTTCTGCAGCAATACTTTCAAATAGATCTGCACCACGAGCAGCACAATCACCAACATTGTCTCCAACCTGTAAAATCACAGTTCTATTTTAAAAATACTAAAGCAGTGAGGTTCCACAAAAATTTATTAAGATTATCTATAGATAAGAACAATGAATGTACAAAAAGGGGCCTAAAAAAGTTATTAAGTTTGTGAAAGCAGTTACAATGGGGTCTCTACACACAGAACAGAAAGAAAACTACTGAACAACAAATGATGATAAAAAATCAGTAGAGAACAAAAATACCAGATCAGCAATGACAGCAGGGTTACGAGGATCATCTTCAGGTATTCCCTGCTCAACTTTACCAACAAGGTCGGCTCCAACATCAGCAGCTTTAGTGTATATACCACCACCCAATTGAGCAAAGAGTGCAACAAATGAAGCTCCAAAACCATAACCAACAAGGAGAAGGGGCACTGCAAGAAAATTAGAAAGGGTAAAACCCAATGCCATCTTCACCAATAGATACATGTGACATTATTCGTGACCTATAGACAGGCTATCAAAATCCGCAAACACAAAGCTGTTTGGGCTTGCGTATGCACAAGCCCAGCCACCAAGGGTACTGGAAGTAATTTAAAGACAGCATTTAGCATAGATTTAAAAAAAAAAAAAAAAAGGGCTACTGTAGAAAAGAAGTAAAAATATATAGTAAGACAGCTTCTCATAATTCAGAACACATAGAATGATCACTATTATACACACAAACACCCATGCTGGCAAAAGGCATCACACATTCAAAGTTACGCATAACACCTCGCCTTTGATCTTTATTCAATACTCCAACACACACAAAATTCATGATAAAAAAAAAAAAAAACAAGATCGGCTTGAAGTTATTGAAAAACAATAAAGGGTGGCTCAATGCATGCCATGTTGGCAACAGAAGACTGCTGCCTTGAGAGAGTAGAAAGCAGATATGGTCCTTGTTGCTTAAACATCAGGGTATTGCTATAATCAGCTTGTCCCTTGTATATTGAAATTACCCCAAAATCGATGCTGCTCCACGACTAAACAAATTTCAATATCCATCTGGAAAGAAATCGACCAAATGCACAGATTTCGAAAACAAGAGGAAGTTGTTGGATATAGGAAAGTTAGAAACTTCCAGTGACAGTATGGAAAACTGATTCTAGAAAGGAAGACCATAAGTATTTTAGGACATGTGAAATATTCCTTGGCATGCCTTAACAGAAACAGAGACATTTATATTGAGACAATGGAATTACATCCAAATTAAAGGATTTACACCATCTTGATAAGAAGATCCAGTAACAGTGGGGAGAGATATAGTTTTCAGAAAAATAGTACTCAGGTACCATATAGATGAGGATACTAGCACATCTTTCACATCCAGGGCTACTTTTAGAAGCTCTTAGAGCTTCAGAGAGCTGAAAGCTACACTATTATGCTACTAAAAAGCAGAATGTATGTCCTATATCAATCAAATTAAGTGACCATACGTTCTGACATCACATGCAATTATACAAGTGTTCAGTTGAGCGGCATGAATCTTAGACTCTAGAGGCACAAATGGTGAACTTCCAAGAGATATGTCCTCAATTGAAGGCTATGAAGCTGTTTCCTAACAAAACCCGGATCTTGAAACAATCACATAACTTATCATACTAATAGACTAATAGTAATAATAAGCAAGCAAGACCATACACGATTTCTACACTCAATACGAACTGTATCATGTTCACATCGGAGGACACATAGACTTGTACTAATTCTACAACATCACCAGCAAGAAACATGAAATCAGTGTAACAAAGAAGAAAACATATTCCTGATTAATGCATATCATGAGTTGACCACGAACAAGACAAAAAAAATGGAAAAACACTTACAATCTGTGACTTTCATTGAACCAGGTGAGTCTACGTCCAACCAAACATAGAAGGCAGCATAAAGAATGGCAACACCTAGTACAGCCATGCCTACGACAATCAAGGCTGAGAAACCACCAGCACGAACAGCTACCTGCAAATTGTTACATTTAATCGTATTAGACACATACAGAGGTATACTTTTTAAGTAACCAAAAAAAATATCACGAACCTGCAAAGCTTCTCTGGCTGACCGCCTTGCTGCACTAGAAACCCGAACATTTGCACGAACAGACACCCACATCCCAACATATCCCGCTGCACCTGAGCACAAAGCTCCAAGCAGAAAAGCAATAACGGTAATAAATGCAGATGTAATCCTGCATCAGCATTCGGCCACAGTGAAAACATGAATAGGTAAGCACATACTGCTTCTGCAGAAAGATCACATTATTTTTGAGGTATATAAAACAAAAGCAGAACAAATATTGTACCTCCCAATGCCGGCAGCTTCTTGTTGAGGTGTTGTAGTTCGGAAAAGATATATACAGAGAATAACCAAGGCCAACACAACTGCCATTTTGGAGATAGTCCCATACTGGGTCCTGAAGAAACCTTCAGCTCCATCACGTATGGCATATGATATCTAGCAATAGAAACACAAGCTCATGATAAGCGGATGACCAACAAACAACAAAACAAGGCATATCACATTACTCAACCAGACCATTTAGATAGTGAATTTGGCGCTTAAACCAAAATGAGACACAAGGAAAGCAACTATGGAGGACTCGTTGGCATAATTTAAACATTGTCCAAGTGGCATCCAGGATACATTTCAACTAGTCTTTTGAATACGAGAACCAAAACCATGACAAAGTAATACAAGCATTTATGGCTCATATAGTTCAGCAAGCTTGAGTAACAAAGTAGCTAAGTATCGCATTACACACTCACTCCCTTCATTCAATCGCCCAAATACACAATCACTATTATTGCTTAAGAGGTAAATTACAAAATCGTGCTGAAAGAAATATCTTCCTTCTATGTCCCATAAAAGAGCAAGTTGGGCAACAGCCTAAGTTAGTGTCATCTAATCAGCCTCCACTATGTCCACAAGAATTTACCTGCCTTATTCGAACTCGAACGGATGACATAATTGATTTGACATATTGCAGTGCAGGTGGAGGTCACATAATGAAACCACAGATGCATAATAGCTATTCCAAAGCAGTGCAGCAATTGGTAATGCAGAAACAGGTAATTTCCTGAAAACCCCCACCCCACTTTTCAAAAACGAAACCGAAACACACACATCCCAAGAAAAGTTTGTCCCTCCAGTCACCATTTACCAGAATCCAGCAGAGAAGCATTATCCTTCATGCTCTATGACACTTTTTCTTTTACTATAAAATAAGGAAAAAGAAATCAGAATACCACATGAGTTACGCATTTTTGACAGAAAAAAGAACGCGTAGGACAAACCAAAACAATGGCTGGCAGAAGCTACTAGCTATCCTTATGTTGACTCAAGCTAACATAACCCCACGTGCCCTTTTAGACCATGAAGCTGAAAATGTACAACAGATATTAGGAAAATAATAATACCTGGGTCATCTCTGGAGGCCCCTCATCCTTTGCCAGCACCCACTTTGTAAGATATATAGACAGTAGAAAGCTGATGATGCAGATAGAAAATACAAATACAATAATAGGGGAAGTGCTAGCTCCAAGGTAGAAAATAACTCCAAAAGCCACAAGCATAAGTATATAGAGCACACGAGTGTTTAAGCCCATAACGATACAAAACACCTGCACAAACACAGCTGTTTAGTACTGTCCATACACAATCAACATTTTAAACAGATCCAAAGAATAGTAGTATTAAGGCTAACAACTAAAAACATGAAGGAACCAAGGATCCCTTCCCTCTTTTTTCAGAAAGGCCCCCAAACTAAATCCACTTCAAGAAAAAGAACAAAAGCAATAGGCATCAGAATAAACATATTAGTCAATTGTCATAGCAAGAAGTACCAGAATGTGGATCAGCTACATGAAACTAGTACACCATGATAGTTGACCATCCCGCACATACCTTACAGGTATTTCATTGGATTTAGTCTCTCAATGATGCACCCTCTGAAGCAATAAATTACAGGAAATTTCTCTGTAAAAGCTGCAGTTATGTATTCTAGAAAATCCATCCTACTAAAACATTATGCTTAGTATCAAAGGCTACTGCTGCTTACTCTCCATAAATGTTGACAAGTATTTTCATCCATGATCCATCACGGAAGATATAATAGCACTCACAACCTTGGACCTTGCTTCTCACTCTATTCGAACATATCGACATATATTTCAAACATCAAAGCTAGACCTAGAGCTCAATTACTAAGTGAGATCAACTTAACCAAGGTGATGCTCTAGTCAAATACTTGCAACAGCTGTTGATTTATCAGCTAAATTGAAGCAAGGAAGTGCACCAGACATTTATGTTCAAGTTTTGTTTGCTAATGAGCTCACTCTACTAACTAAATTATGTTAGTTAAACCTCGTTAAAAACCTCTCACATTCTTTGTACTTACAAATAAAACATACAGCGAACTCTAGAAGCTGGTGTGTTCATAAATATTTAGATAATCAACTATTCACAACTCTTTCAATACACATGTTCTAAGAGATAACTAATTGAGCTAAGCATAGAAAGTAGCAAGTGAAAATATTAAAAAAAAAAATCGGAAATGATGAAGCAACCAGAAATCCATGATTTGAGTACACATCCGATGATGTATGCCTAATTTATGGAGGGAAAACACCTTATGACTTCACAAAACCAAATATCACCAGTGAGCCTCTAGCTGTCAAAGTAGAAAACAATCTATATTGGTGGATTCAGACTCACAAGGGGTCAGGACTTGGGAATGAACATCTTACTAAGGTTCAAAATCAGACAGTGACGTATATGCCTTAGAATTATACCATCAGGCCTGTGTACCATAGGCTTCAAGGTCCATCTGGCAAAAAGCAAACCATATTGCCCAGCCCTAGCACCAACTCTTTGACTCCTGCTTTCAACCCTCATAATTTTAAGAAGCTTCTCATGTTAAAGTATCCATCCAATCACAGCTCAATGTAGAGATTCAACAACACAAATGCAGTTCGTTTTAAGCTCTACTTCTCTCTGTTTCCATTTTTAAAAGAACAACAACAGCATTCTATACACAAGCAATTTTTAAATTTCAAACGCTGATTGTTCTTCATACAATATACTTAGTCGAACTCCATTTTAGCCACAGATTGCACAAGGGCATGACAAGTACATTCCTGCATCCTCAAGAAACTTCAGAACTATACATCCTGGTAGAGGACAGTGCTCATCTGTGCATATCCAAGAAATGTTACTGCAGAGCCGATTCATAACGGAATAGTTCATCTCAAAGTAATCCAAACTCTGAACATAACTCCAATCCAATACCAATAAAACAAACTACAATCAACATATCAAAACATCGTTGCCCAACAAATGGCCAACTTGTGGGGAAAGAAGGCTTACCCAGGGGGTGTAAGGTTTGGTGCGCATGTCGGGGAAAGTGCGGGTCCTATCTTGGTAAGACCCCATGGAGCCATTCTCCATATCATCCATCATGATGGAATGGGTGGAGTTCACCCTTCTAGCCACAGGGAATGGGCCGAACTCGCCACTTTGGGGGAAATCACCCCCTGAACTTGGTCGCTGTATTTTGAAATGCTGTTCTTCAAACCCCCAAAATGTCTCTCACGTACACTGATAGCCGGTAATATCAGCTCAATCAGGTTCAGAGCTCCAGCACAACCCGCTTATCAACCTAGCGACTTGTCTTGTTTCTTCTTAGTCACTTACAAGCAGGTGTTCTAACATCAAAACCACTTCACTCTTTTTCCTCCTCTGTTCAAATTACACCCCAACAAATTCCATAAGCCCAAAACACCAAAAAACAATATGAACATTGTTTGCTTTTCTAGTATAGAATCCGAATTTTCATAGTAAAAAAATCAACTAAAATTTTAGGTTGCTCCATTAGCAAAAAGAACTTGAGTAAGACGGTCGTACTATCACTCAAACGGTCTTGGTATTACTTTAGGGAAGAGCACACTAGCGTTTAAGGTTTTAGTGTGAGCTGGTAAAAAAATAAGCTGAACTTATTTAGAAAGTGAGGTTAAAGAGAAATAAACTGTCCCTAATATTTCAACATCATAAAAGCTCGCCGATTTATTCTAAAACCTCTCAAAATTATTTGATCATGATCAAAAGTAATGCCATCACAGTCTTAACCCAAGTCTTACTTCACCACGAAAACACTTGGGGAAATCCCGTCCTATTCTTGCTTATGGTGACATAAAGGTGAGTTCTCCAAATTCCTAAATAATGTAGATTTTTCAAAAGCTTACATTAATGAACTTGATACCTCATTGGTGTGACCATAAAACTAATGTCGCACCATCTTATATTTTTTTTTTTTTTTGTATTGAAAACCTGTGCCGTAAAATATCAATACAACAACGACGGAGCCTTAGTCCCAAATTCATTTGGGGTCGGCTAACATGAATCGTCCTTAGGAACCGTCAATATATTTAAAAACAGCATTTCACGAAATATCGATACAAGTAGAGTAAAATTCCCTCGAATTTAAGTTCATAAACCTACATTCAAATCGGCTCCAAAACACATTCCTCCGAGAAAACCTATGTCGTACAATATCGATAGAGTAACAACAAAGCCTTAATCCCAAATTAATTTGGGGTATCATCAAAGTTTCAAAAACAGCATTCCATAAAATAACGAACGAGTAAAATCCCCTCGAAACGAAACTCATAACAACACTCCACTCTACACAAATAGCAAAAAACATAACAAATTCTCGAAACTCGGATAACAAGTGAAGTAGAAACCCTAAAAATGACACTAATTTTAAGCAGATTACTACACCAATAGTCTAATCCACTACATTGACACTAAACACAAAAATAACAAAACCACAAAATTTCTAAAAAGAAAAAAAAAACAGAAAATCACAACCCTAGCGACAAAAAGAAGCAAGAAATTTCGGCAATCAAACAACATAATACAGCAATTCGGAAATGCATTGACGATCAACAGCGATAAAAATAGTCAACTGCAATAAAACGAGAAACGATCTAAAAACGATAAAAACAAAATAATAATAATTATTATTAAAATTACAATAAGTTGAAAAAAGAACTTACATATATAATAGAAGGAAAAATGTGAGGTGAGATCTTAGAGGATATAATACAAGGAAAAATATGGAGTCACTTTTCTGCAACTCCTCTTGTGCAGAAAATGGAGGAGAGAGAGAGAGGGGGGGGGGGAATTTTTTGTCTGATTTTTTTATTTGTTTTTATTGTTTTATTATTTTATTTTGTGTTTTTGGAATGTTACGCAACTCCACCAATTAAAACGCACTGCTACGTAGTACTACTTGTATATTCTGTACTCTGCACTAATTAGTTACCGCCCTGTTTTCTTCAACTTATTTTCACTTATTTTATTTTATTTTATTCTAACTTATATGAATTTTTCTTATTTTTCCATATTGTTTATGAACTTTTCTTATTTTTACTTATTTTTCTCAACTTTACTTATTTTTCTGAACTTTACTTATTTTTCCTGATTCATGTTGTTTTCATAACTCAACTTTACTTATTTTTACTTCAGCAAGTCTCCTGTGAGACGGTCTATTTTTAGTGCTAAAAATAGACGGCCCAATAAGCCCAATTAACAAGTTGCAGTACCCCTCCCCCTCTCAAATTTAAGTACCCCTCCCATTTCTCCCCTACCTCCATTAATGCATCCCCTTCCCCTGCCCGGCACTGCTCCCCCTCCACCACCGCGCCATCGCCGACACCGCATCCTAACCCTCGCCCCCGACGCATCTACCTCACAGCAACCCCCCTATAGTCACAAAACAACCTCCTAACCACGAAAAACCACCCCCTGCCCACTAAAAACTACCCCCCCCCCCAACCCATAATACCACCCTACCCACG